>JBBPRF010000068.1:0-73696 GCA_038092875.1 Lanmaoa pseudosensibilis | reverse complement strand
CCCGGCTGGGCCTAATAGCCAACAAGAACAAGTATCTGGAATGAAGACGACCTTCGGCAGAACTGTCAGCACTTTGGGAAGAAGAGAGTCGGTTCGGACGACAAGAAGTGCCCGGAACTGACTTGAGCCCTTTTCACCTTGGTTCGTGGCCGTGGAGTGATCTAGAAATACAAGACGACTTAGTTAAAAGGTTTCAACGGGAGCCCCGCCATGCGCAGGGGTCGATTGGTCGACCGATCGACCTATCGACCTATCTTGAAAGTCCGACGCGTGCATGTGATGTGATTAGCGCTCAGATTCATACTCCGCTCGCGTTTTCCGATGCTGCAGGTGGTGTGCCGAGGCGGCACCCCTTGGGTGGTCATTTCCACATCTGGAAACCCACCCCTTGCCGAGCTTCGGCCCGCCTGCGGCGAGCCATCCCCTGCGCATGACCAATCTGCCCGCATCAACAGTGCAAGCTTACTAAATTAGGACAGCTTACTCATCTTGCCTTGTGCCAGCTGTGGAGTTGCTGCATGTACTAGTACTGGGCACAGGACAGTGCAACACGGTCGCAGTACGGCTGCTGGCAGGAAGCGTTGCAATGCTGGTACATTTTGGTGTTCCTGATTTGTTCCTGATCTTGTTTACTGGCCCTGGGCCTGGAGTCGGGACCATGCTGTCGTGCTATAATTCCGGTGCATAGCTATGTATGGTACGAAACATTGACATATCGAGAACCCGCTCTCGCTGTGCTCTCGGCCCACCCCACGACGAAGGAATTCCTTCACAAGGACCGATCACCAGCATCTAAACACCACTTTCGGTTCCCTGCATCCCGCCCCCCCGCTTCAGTAAAATCCTCAAAAAACTCAGTATCTCTTCGAGGGCCATCAAGCATTCACGGTCCACATTCACGGGCTCCCTTTTCGCACCTGTTTTCTCGATGATATTAACCCATGTAGCCACACTAATTCCCGAGAGACGCAGTTCCATCTTTTTATAGTTCTCGGCTCGCAATGAAAATTGTATATGCATGAGTCAATGAGGCACCTCCACGCCCCTTGTGAACGGTCTCTAGTTCCCAGGAAGTAATCAAGAAACCAGTGGGCAATTGAAGCTCGCTCGTTAACTGTAACACCACAGTATATGCACCAGTGCTATCAGCATGATTTTTTTTCTCTCCAAGAGATACTGAGCAACTGGGATGTCCGAACATACAATGGGATCCGAGGCCACGAGCAGTGCTTGTAGCTCATCAACGTGTGGAGAGAGAAGTTTGTAGGAAGTGTTGGCCTAACCTACTTCTTTGAACCAATAAATCACATCTTCGCCCTGCGAAACATTGAGGACATGAACCCAACAGCGATTGGGGTATATGGCCATCAAAGGGACGGCTTCGCGGGGCAGACAGGAAAAATTGAAATCGTCGACCAGGGTGGCGACTCTCGCAACGATGGTTAGCCAGAGTTGATATTTTTTCCGACATAACACTTCGAGCACAGTGGCACCGTGACTGTCAATTATTATCAGATATTGTCAGTAACAAGTGCTTTTAGTGAGCAAGGTAGCATATATGCGTAAGGGAGAGGGAGTCGCGGCCCAGTCGCAGAAACATACGTTGGTGTGCTACTGCCACCGTGCCCGTCATCTTCGTTGCCTGTATCTGCCAGTGTCCCAGTGTGACACGAACGACAGCTCCTATAATAAAAACAGTCAGCAGATGAACGAGGAGAGGTTTGTAATGTGACTCGGACGTATCACTTTGAGCACTGTGGAGTGTCTGCATGAGGGGGAAGGGAGTCGCGGCCCAGTCGCAGCATTGAACTGCCACCGTTGGTCACCAGACTTACCGTACCCGTCATTTTCGTTGCTTGCATGAGTTTCGGTAAATGGCTGTTGAATGGGCAAATTTACAGGAGGGGGGTTGGGGCCATCTATACGAGCGACAACTCCTATAATAAAGACAGTCAGGAGGCGAGCAAGGAGAGATTGGTAGTGTGACTCGGGCATATCACTTCGAGCACTATGGAGTGTCTGGTAATTCCTAGCTGCAATTTAAGCTGCGGGGTAGTGGGGAAAGGAGTCGCGGCTCAGTTGCAGCAACATACATTGCTGCGTTAGTGGCGCTTATACTGCCACCGCACACATACATTACCCGATTTAGTAAGTTACATTTTCTGACTGAAAGGTGCTCCCGCAGCATTTTCATAGTCTGGTGACCAGACTAGCATTTTCATATGTTGTGCCCGTGTATTCCGACACTATGGGTAGCACGGTGCTTGGCCGACCCGCGGTGTGTCAGATGAGGTCAACCCGTCGTGTCGTGTCGTTACAGTCTGGTGACCAGCCCGTACCTATGCCAAGGTAGCTATTGACGGCTTGCCTCATAGGTGCGGGCTGGTCACCAGACCAGCCGTCACCGTCATTGTCATTGCAGCATTGTGCCTCGTAACTGGACTACTTTATCGTCAGTTTCATTTTGACGTCTTGTTGATCCTGATATTTGATCCTGGTCCGAAGGCCATTTAAACTTGCTCATTAGGATGGTGCAGCTCAGCTCGTCCCCCCCAACTGCATTGAGGTGAGACAGTACTCCGTCATACCCTGGTCATCTTACTCATCGTGCTCGATAGGTCATTACTATCTCAATACAGCTCGTTCCCCCCGAACTACGGTGACGTCGTTACTATGTTAGCTCTGCGCTCGTATCTTTTGTCAAGTTGCACTTACCTGTGCTATACCTTAGATACGCATCTGGAACTCCACAGTATGCGCGGCATCGCAATTTCATTCGTAGCCTTTGGGCTCAGTCTCGTTTCTGCCCTTACATATCATGGTGCTGACTTTTCGTCCTTACCTCTACTGGAGTCAACAACCGGCGTCCAATACCGTACCTCTTCAACCGCCGCATCTCATCCGTTTGAGACTATTCTTCATGGTTACGGGGCCAACCTCGCCCGTATTCGTATTTGGACCTCCGGAACATACGACCTGAATTATGGTCTTCGGCTTGCTAAAAGGGCCAAAGCTGCTGGCATGAGCCTTTTGGTCGATCTTCACTATGATGACACTTGTAACAACCCTCAGATGAACCAGGGTCGTACAACGAACTAATTGCTATAAAACGCAGGGGCCGACATTGGACACCAGGCCATCCCTTCCGCTTGGCCTACCGATCTTCAGGGACTTTTGACTCAAATTTACACGTATGTAATCTCCCGTCTGCAGCCTTTTGCGATCACAGCTGACGGGTATATTTTTCCTAGTTACACTCACGATCTTGTGCAGGCATTCAATGACCAAGGTACTCCCATCGAATTCATCCAGGTTTGCTCGTTTCCCTATGTTCAGATACAATAATCATGTCGGCGCTTGCGGCGTTATTAACAACCTGGATATTTGAACGCAGATCGGGAATGAAATCAACGACGGCCTTCTCTGGCCCGTAGGACGAATTTCTGCCAACGGTTTCACCGGAGCATCTGAACTTCTCCATTCCGGTGCAAGTGCAGTCCGCGCAGCTTCTCCGTCTACGAAAACCGTCATCCACTTGGCTAATGCATGGGATCTATCTGATATTACCTTTTTCTTCAACGGGATTTTCAGCCCTGGAAAATTATCAACATCAGACGTCGACGTGATGGCCTTCTCTTTCTATCCGTTTTATGACACACGCGCAACTCTCGCGAATCTGCGCTCCTCAATGGATTACGTCGTGTCTACATACAACAAGGCTCGTGACATAACATTTGCCGGGTAGATAACACAGTTCTCATAAAAATTGCAGGAAATCATGATTGCTGAAACCAATTGGCCCTCAACCTGTAACTCGGCAACACACCTCAGTGAACCAACCATTCCTGTCAGCATCCAGGGGCAGATCACATGGGCCAAGGACATTGCTGCCGTTCTCAACAGCTATGGTAGCAATGGGATAGGGTTCGTGTATTGGGAACCCGGCTGGATTGGGAACGGAGCCCTGGGTTCTGGTTGTGGCGTCAGTTCTTTTCTATCTCTCAAACCCGCCGGCTTTCTGACTACCTTTGTATCTCGGGGCTCTAGGATAATCTTCTGGTGACTGGTGGCGGAGTGGCCAAGCAGTCCATGACTTTGTTCTCGATCTAACGGGGATCTCAGGCTTGCTTATCGATTGATTGTTGAAATATCAGATGGTACCGTATTCTACTAGCTGCGCCATGCATCGGATTACTTGTTTGCTACATTTATGATTTCCCCTCCCACCTAACTTCTCAATTCTTTCGTATTCTCCATTCTCATCTCTTTTTTTTCATTTCTCTTTCTCCTTTCATTTCATTCACCTTTCCAAAAGCCGACGAGGTATTTACCTATACTGTATCCAGGTTTTGCTGAGTGACGATCAAGTATTCAAGTTTTGCGGGAAATCAATATGCATAATTGCCACTGGGCTGTTAGAAGGCGAGAGACGTGAAAATCTATTCTACTTCTGCTACATCTAAGCATAATCCTGGTAGTTTTCTGCTTACAAGGCTAGTTAATGGGGGCATCGCCTCATACATCGTTTAAGAGAGGTCAGGTTCCATGGCGGATAGATCAATGAAGTATGCTCGAGCGTGTGCGAGGGGTGTCTGGGCTAGGTCGTCCGTAGTCTGCAATTCCTGACTTCTATGCTATTCAATAGATTCGGTGGTAGACATTCCAGTCGCACCCTCTGAAACCCGACTTCGGTGGGGGGCCATCGATCAGTGCTCAGCACCGAGTATTTTCAAGCTTTGGTCGCGGCCGTGTATCGTCGGCTCGGCAGCGGTGTCAAAGGTTTTTTTCGTATATCACACGAGCAACATGCGAAAGCGACCTCGAAAACCTTCAAATTTTAAGAATCCGTGCTGGTTGGATTATTTTTCTTTGTACCTATCTCAACAAAAACAAAATAAAAGTAACAAGGTAGACCTCCTGAACTTCGTACTAAGAGAGCTGGACTTTATTTTCCAGGTTTTGAGAGCTAGTAGGTTAATTTTGTAGTGTGGATGGCCTGATGTATCTCATCTCACGTCGGATATCATGGCCACGCGGCGTTCGCCCTCTGTATACGCAGCCTTTCATCTTGAGTTGTGGAGAACATGCGCCATTTCGTCCTCCCTTTCATCTTCCATTCATTCACAACTCCGGTTGCGATTGACCTACATTTGTAACCATCCAGGTATTCACCTTTCAGTGCCCTCGAATCGATCTGGGGCTCTTCTTGGACAAAGACACTTGCTGTTGCTGTACAACCGATAAAAGGCTATGACAGCCGTGCGCAACAACTCCTTTGAGAAGTGTCAGATTCCATGATTTTGTGGACCAGATCAATATGCCGAGTCTGTTGAGTAAATCAACCCGGAGCGGGTATACTTTCTGGACATCGCAGACTCGTCTTATTGACTGCTTAACGCGATCAGGCCGACGCTTTGACGGGGTTCGAGGTATAAATGCAGTCGATTTCCTCCTCTCCGAGCAAGACCACCAGCCTATCGTCGTTACTGCTACCAACCTTGTACCATGGCCCATTCAAATCCATACCCCTTATCATTCCCGAACGAGGTCCAACGAACGCAGATATCCTCGTACTCGTCTCTTGCGAACGCGCTCGGCACAGATCCCGGATACGCAAATCGACAGAGGCGGAGGCCCCTTCTGACAAGATGTGACGCGGTCACCGACACCCAGGCCATCTACTTCAACGGACCACCTGTCAGTAACCCCTCGTATCCATATCCGGCACGCAACGTCTTAAATCCTGGTACATACCTTGCGAGAACACCGTTATCGGTGTCCAACGGAAGGTGCCCAACCAACGCGAGCATCGTAGGGGGCGAGAACAGCGATCGGAAGGATCTACCCAGGTTCTCATCATGGTATGACCGCTTGCCACAGCCTTTTTTCGTGGAACAGGACAAATACCATGGGCACCAAGCTCGAGTCGAATTTCCTGCGATCCATTTCCTGCGCAGGGAGGATAAAGAGCCTTATTCTCTCTGGGATCTGTTGACCATGGACACTATGCCAGATTTAGTGGCTGGAGATCTACCCATACTCGTCCAAAGTCCTGATCGTTGGATTAAAATCAAGTTGATTGTATGACCCCCATATCTTTTTGATGCACAAGGTACTTACCATGCACATCAAACAGTGGCCGGGCTACTCACGCTATCCATTTGAGAAACGAATACCTATCAAGCGAGGAGCTTCTTTGACGCCAACCTTGTTACTAGTGACACTTGCGCATCACATAGACGAATTCGTAAGGTGGATTCAGGTATGTTGGCTGCCCATGAAAGACGAGCTTTCCCGATTGTTTGTCCTTTTCCACAGAACGAGGGTGCCGTTGTCGAACCTGGTCAAGAATGTTGGACAATCACGGGAGTGCCAGGGGGTGTTTCAGCGATGTGGAAAGACTGCGTCATCACTTCTCTGCAACACCGAAGGGGCAGTATCTGGCAGCCGGAGATTTATTATCTGAGAGGATAATGGCCACGTCTTAGCTAGTTGGTGAGTGTAACGGTCGTTGAATGCATGTATTCGTAGGATGTGTTGTAAAGCAAGCCTGGAACCTGACAATATGTATACATCTGCCCTTGTGACATGGCAAGTCTCGATGACGTAGTCGGGCCACGGAGCCTTCTTCGCCGCGCATTGTATAGTGTGGTGGGCAGCTTAGCGCTTACCAGAGGTAAGAAACGAAGGACGAAGAAATAGACGTTGCACGGACTTGGAGTTATATCCCCACGACACCATTTGAAGAGGATTGACGCTCGATGGATACCTCTGCCGCGAGTCGCGAGATCTCAGAGAATGCTGCTTTGAGGGCATCCAAGTCTGCATCGAGGCTCTCGGCGCGGTTTTTCATCTATTGTAGGCAAGTCAAAACCGGAGCAACGGAAAATGTGGTTCTGCGTACCACTGCGATGGTGTCACTTGCCGCGATGAGCTCGTGATGATGACCGTACACGAGAGACTGTCGCTCGCTATCTAGCTGCCGTATCTCTTTTCGCAGTTTCAGTATCTCACCACCATGCGAAAGAGAAAGACCACCTGTAAGAAGCTCATTCTCGCGCTTAAGTAGGGCAGGGAGAGAAGACGTTGTAATTAACTGGTCGTAATACGTCTTGGCATCGAAAGCAGGCGAGTCTGACACGACAATGTCAATACCGATCGGAGCAGGGTGACGTGTAGACATGCCCATGTTCATTGGGTCATTGCTCTTTCCGGGAATTGGTAGCGGTGGTCCTACTCCGAGACCATAGTGTTTCCTCAGCAGATCCATCGCGCGTGTCTTGGTTGCTGATCCCGGAGGTGTGAGGGTCCCTTGTGAGGTTGACTGACCGAGCCCGGAACTTGGGCGGTGCGGGAAGGAAGCTGGAGGGCTCATCGAGCGGAGCGGTGAGGACACAGCCCGTTGTGTCGACTGCCTTCGTTGCTGGGTCGGCAAGGACGGTAGGGACATTCTGGCAAGAAACGACCGCTGATCAGAGACAGTATCCAATTATGTCGCGATCACGTGTCCTGACGCGGTGTGATCGGCTCATGGCGCGTGGCGGCGCACACACTTGCTCTATTACCACACGCATGGCTGTCGACGACTGGCTGGTTGCTGATAGTGAGGACGAGGATGTGTTCACACAAATACCACCAATAAATGGATCCGGAGCGTCAGCAACAACCCGCTCTGCCGTCGCGGGTAATTTGACCTTGTCTGACGGTAAGCTCCATTGTCGTACCGATGTTCACCATCTAATAACAACTACCTACATTAGTAATTCAGACGGCTGTCTTCTCTCCGGATCAACCACGTACTCCTCAACGAGGTCGCCAGTCCCCGTCAACGTTGGCAGACAAGTCCCTCTTCACCCCACCCACGGACGGGGTGGACTCCTCCATCGGTAACTTCACGAATGCACCTTCGACTTCTGGCGCGCCATCAGCAATCCCCCCCAAGCCACGGCCAAGACCCCGAGTAGTAATGAAGAAAGTCATGACTTCCGATTACAATGCCGACGTAGCGAGCACATCATTCTCTCACATCAGCGACCCTCCTATCCCAGCAACGAGGCGAACTATTGACAGCATTCATCCTGCAACGGCCACATCGCTCGGTCTTTCTGAGGTTGTCGACGATGCATACTCCTCGTTTGACATTGCGGAGCGTGCCAAAATGCGTTCAAGGAGGTCACAGACAGCTAAAAAAAGCATACACCCCCCATATCAAATGAATGAAGTTATTGAATTGACATCGGACGAGGATGAGATTTCTTTGAAGCCCACGAAGCGCCAGAAGAAACAGGGAAACCCGGTCCCAAAGCCCAGGGTTCAAACAAAGCCACGGCCAAAGCCCACACTGAAAGTCAAACCAGTAGCTGTATTGCCAAGTGGTTCTCCATCGAGTCTAACTGTGATCTTGGACCCTCGAGCACCAGCCGCACAGGGCGCGCCCTCTTCTCAGCTGCCTGCGTCAACATTACCTACCATCCCGCCTTCAACGCCACCGCAGGCTCGTGAGCTCACGCCCCTTTCCTCTTCCCCAGTACATACCCGGAAACGCAAGAGGATCCGTCCCTCGATTGCTGGGGATGACGATGAAATGGATATCATTGGTGACAACCCTACCAGGTTTTCTCCATCGTTCACAGGGCCTCCACCCTTCTTCGCTCCTTCTTCATCTTCAGTGCCCACGGATTCCGGAGTTGAGATTCCCCCTGTCGAATCACTCAGAGGTCGAGGTAAAAAGAAACAGGTGTCGTCTACTAGAAAGGAAACCCAAACGAAGACGCAGAATAAAGGAAAGAAGGGCAAGAAAGTGGAGATAACCAGCGACGTCGATGAAGTGGTCGAAGAGTCTGCAAGGATGATCCAGGAGCCTTCTACCCCAGCTACACACCACAGCTCAAGCTTTGCAAAGGAACGCCACTCTCGAGTGGTTAGAAACTCCGCCGTGACGGAGAAAACCTCGGAAAAGCAGACCGTAACGAAGAAGGGAAAGGCTAGTGTAATTGATTCATGCGAGGAAGAAGACGAGCCGGTGCCTCCGTCAAAGTCTGATACAACTCATACGCCGCCTGCAGGTCAAAGAGAGGGTCAAAAAAGCAAGGTACGCGGGCTGTCCTTTCTACGCCGCTTTACTCATCCAATGATCCAGGAAAACTTGCGATCAGATGATCAAAAACGAGATCCGCCCCCCGAGCACAATTCAACCCCCGGCCTCCAGCTCCGTGGCTCTTCAGTCAAACCCAAGTTGACCCCCATGTCTGAGCTCATTCGGCGCGTGAACTCACAACCAAGTTCACCTTTTCCTAATGGGTCCCGAACATACTCACCTTTTCTAAAATCTTCCCGAACAATGCTCTCGAGAATTGCCCCGCTTCATCCGAATCGTCGGACTCCGCCGCCCCCACTGCCCCGCCCACCACCTCCAAAGAAGAGCAAGAAGCAGCTCGAAATGGAAGAGAGGATCGAAGAGGAGTTGGCCGAGACAATCGATGGATGGTCTTGCCTTACGGACGAAGAGAGAAAGGCTCTACGAAAGGCGAGGATTGATGCTGAACTGGGTTATGAATAGTCAAGGTAGTGACGGTTTTCTTTCATCACAGACATTCTGGACGCCGTCGAGCCTCGCTCGCATTGTTAAACTCGTATGCATGCAATAACTTTTATTTGTAATACTGCTGAGGTTTCGCAAGTTCCTCAATAACCCGGACTGATTCGTAACGACCCACATCCATTCTTTTGCAGTATCGTAACATAAATGATAGTGTAACATACAGGTGAAGTGAATTGCGCATGTCACTTGCTCGACCCCGCTCTCAATAGACTATCTTCAACAAGCGTTGGAGATAAGTCTCAGGATTCTGCTCCTGCACTCCTTTACTCTCGGATCGTCGAGCTCCTCGAACTTTGGCACAGCTTCCATCAACCTCGCATCCGGAAATACCTCCACTACCCCCTTGGCTGTAACCTCACACGTCCTTTTCCACTCGGTGCCTCTTTCCCCAATCTGCATTACCACCACTGCCACCTTCAATTTCCTTTCGCATAAATCCACATAAATCTTGTTATAGTTCTTCCAGTGGTCTTTGACCCTGATCTTCTTCGCATCGATACAGAGCAGAACGAGGTCGACTCTGGGATCTTGGCCGCGTAAAAGCTTCTTCAACTCACGCTCGGCATCAGGTACGATCCTGGCGAATCTGAGAATGCGAGTGGGTATCGCTGCCTGCTCTGATGCCTCATTGAACCCCCTCGTGTCCCAGATACAATATCTGGTACCCCCTTCTACCACCTCGTATTGCATGTTTCGGGTGGTGCATGGTCTAACGTTATTGTTCACTTCAGCTTTTTCCTCGCCTTTCAGCACATTCACTAGAGTGCTCTTCCCGACCCCGGTCATGCCGACGAGGGCGACGTACAAGGTGTGTTGATCCGATCTCTTCGCGCGAGGGTTAGCCTCGAGAAATGCCAAAGACGAATATAGAACTGACCGACATTTCCAACTTCAATAACAGTCGTGGCGTTTTCCAACGCAGTGCGTGAGTGACGGTGGGACGCGTAACTGGGATTGCTTGATCCTTGCGTCCAGAAGCGTGATATGCTATATATCTTGGCGTGCAGCAAGTCATCTTGTCATCACCATGTGGACTCCAGCAGGCTGTGCCACGCCCTACAGCAGCTGGCGGGCTGGAGCTGGCTATTGACCTTCTCGATTGCCACGACCGTCTGCTACACGTTTTGCTTACAGCTCGGGACTTTCAACGGCTCGAAAATCGTACGTCGCAGACATTGCCAGTGTAACTAGCATATACAATACATATTCCTATTGGTGCATATATTGCCAAGTGCTCGGGAGAGACCAAAAATCGAACGTGCCAGTGCATACCCGAATGATGCCGAATCACTTCTACTCGGTATCGACTGGGAACAAAGCCAGTCATGCCCCACCAGAAAGCCGAAAGACGAGGTCCTTGAGAGCTTGAGAGTCTTCCATGTACTCCGGGGAGGATGTATCTCGGTATTTTCGCACCATCAACAGGAGATCATCGGTGCTGTCAAGTCCGATCCCCAAATCCAACTCTTCGAGCTGATCCCTACACCTCTCTTCCCACTCTTTTGCGAAGCCCGGGGTCATTTGGGTGATCACGACCACCGGTTTGACCCTCCTGTCGCAGTACTCGACATAAACTTTGCGAAAATGCTGCCAGTGGATTGGAACGTCTATCTTCGAGGCGTGAATACACCACATAAGGATGACGATGGAAGCAGATCGCGGTTGTTCTCCATCGTTCAGATCATTGACGCGCTTTCGACAGATGTTTCTGAGATCACGTTCAGGCTGGCGTTTGGAGAACAGCCCGAAACCTTGCTGACGAAGCCAATTGGTGGCCGTGTCCATGAGATTCGGATGATCCACCGCCTCATCGAGGCCCCGTGTATCCCAGAGGCTGCATTGTAAGGTTGTTCCCTCGACTTCTAGTGGTGCTGTATGCACAGTAGTCTCTACGGGACAAGGTCTTACGCCGTTCGATACTCTGGCTGCTCGTGTTGAGCCCTCGGTAGCACCAGTGATCATGTTGACCAGGGTGCTTCTTCCGACGCCGGTTTGGCCAGCCAAGAGAATGTCGATGTTACATCCTCCTTTGCCCATGGCAGCCTGCTAGAGTGGAGGTCATGTTACTCTGGGACATCGAAAAACCTGCTACTTACGTGCGCGGGGACCACATTGAGTTTATCCGGATACATCTTGGATGTGAGACGTAGTCATCAAGGGCATTGCGGAGTGAATGCTTTATAACTCAACGAAGCTGTTTGCACACGAGGCAGATGCTCCCAGATATATCGTCGCGCCCATCGATGGCGACGCGTGGATGCTAACCCTGCATAGTAAGAAATGGCAAGGAATCGAAGAAATTCCCTTCGAACACGGCATTACAGTAAAGTTGAAACCTTGCTACCGGCAAGCCGCTGCTCTGCATCGCTGCCCCAAACTTGGAGGATGGCTTGAAATTGAAAGCTACTTATATTTGAATCGTCTGGGGCACATGGCACATGACTGGCAGGACTCGGACACATGTCGGACGTGTACCTGATTGTGAAATGTGTGGGAGTGTTCGCTCGTTTGTACACAATTGGGCCAGTGGGACTGGGGTTGATCATAACGCGAGGTTCACGATTGATTTCATTTCGCATGCCGCGGGGGGCAGACCAAGGAGTCTGCGACGAAGGGAGGTGACAGTCGTCTGTTTTTCCACTATAATAATACATCCTCCCCGACCGTTCATCTCTCACCGGCAATCATCGCTCCGAGGAGTATGCAAGACTAAATGCTGAATACTGCCAGATAGCATGACAATATTTCATTCTCTACCTACGACTCTTAAGTTAGGGAGAGAAGCTAAAATACATTTGAAAGCGACCACCGACCCCCAACACTCTTAGGAAAAATTGGAGACAAGTCTTAAAATCTTGCTCCTGCTGTCTCTTGTATCCTCAAGTCTCTCAAATGTTGGCACCGCTTCAACCAACCTTGCGTCAGGAACCTCTCCCACCACCTCCATCGCCATATCCTCGCACGTCCTCCTCCAGTCCGTGTTCCTCGTATTCCAATCCATCCGGGTCACCACCACTGCGACTTTGGTTTTCCTTTTGCAGAATTTGACATATATCTTGTCATAGTTCTTCCATTGAGCATCGACCCGTATCTTCTCCGCCTCGATACAGAACAGTATGAGGCTGATCTTGGGATCTTTGCCGCGCAAAAATTTCCGGAGCTCGTGATCTGCATCGGGAAGCCCTCTGAGGAGCTTGAGGAACCGAGCAATGGGACCCGTCGCTTCCTGCTCCCAGGCCTCATTCAAGCCTCTGGTGTCCCACAAAGTGTATCTAACCCCCTCCTCTTCTATGTCATAGCGATCGGGTTGGGCGGTACACGGCTTGACGTCGTTGGTTACTCTGGCGCGGTTTGAGCCACTGAGGACATTCACTAATGTGCTCTTCCCCACCCCAGTCATGCCAACGAGGGCGACATGCTTAGTGGACCTATTCTGTTCATTGACGATGTTTAGAATCAAGAATTCGAAGGACAAAATGCAACAAACCTTTGGTGACATTGTCCTACTACAAATTTGAATAAATATGGGCGGGTGTAGTAGGCAAGGTGAGTATTACTCTCTAAGGGTTAGGGAGTTTGAGGTTACTTGGTGTGTCGAAATCTACTTGAGCAATCGTGGCCGACTATAAGGCATCGCCGTGCTCATACCACGATGCACGCCACAGTAGAAGCCTCGCCCATCAATGCATCACCTTTCAAGGGGGCGATCATTACCAATGTCTCTCTTACAGCTTCGAGTAGATTTATGTAAAATGGTATGTATGTATGTGAAAAAACGCTCTGTAGGTACCACACTACTTATGACTTAGCCAAGTTCCGTAGACCAGGCGACTCGGCCTGCAGGCAACAAGGAAGCTGGATATGTCTATTTTCAAAGGCTATTGATTAACGTTTCGTGGGCCTGTGAGCTTGGAGATGAGATCTTTGAGAGCCTGAGAATCTTCGGTGTACTCGGTGGAAGATCGATCTTTGTACTTCCTCACCCTTAATAGGGGAACATCCACGGTATTGAATCCTTCCCCCAGATCCAACTTCTGGAGCTGATTACTACATTTATTCTCCCAGCC
This sequence comes from Lanmaoa pseudosensibilis, assembly GCA_038092875.1. Classification (NCBI taxonomy): domain Eukaryota; kingdom Fungi; phylum Basidiomycota; class Agaricomycetes; order Boletales; family Boletaceae; genus Lanmaoa; species Lanmaoa pseudosensibilis. The sequence goes on along the minus strand of JBBPRF010000068.1, from coordinate 60,028 downwards.
AGTTGCGTTTGGAGCCATTCGAGTGATCACTACCACCGGTATGGCTTTTCTTTCGCAATACTCCACATACACCCTGCGGAATTGTTGCCAATGGATTGGAACATCGAGTTTTGTGGCGTCAATACACCACATGAGGATTGGTATAGCCAGCTTAGTCCGGTCACGGAGAGTTTCTTTCAACTCGCGCGCTTGCAGGGATGCCAGCTGGCGAATCCGGTCCACTATCTTGGTCATCCACCCTCGGTCATGGGTATCCGCTGCTTCATCAAGGCCCCGCGTGTCCCAGAGTCGACATGGCAAGCCTGTTTCCAGCGACGTTGAATAGGAAACAGTCTGTGTGGTGCACGGACGGGCATCGTTCGACACCCTGGCTGCTCCATCTACGTTATCTGAGACACCCTTGATCATGTTGATAAGAGTGCTTTTGCCGACACCTGTCTGGCCAACGAAGAGGACATCGATTTCAACACTGGGCTGGACACTGGGCTGGAAGGATCGACAACATTACTACGCTATCAAACGACAAACTCAGCGACTCACCTCCGCCATTCTGACTGCTGGAAGCGGGAACCTCTGGACACGGGATGGAAACACGTATTTGTGCGTTCGATGTGGTAAAGGGTGTATGTGAAGCAGGAACTTTGTAGCTCCAGGCTGTCGCCAGTTGTCAGTTGTGCACGAGGCAGATCCATATCAGCGATGATTGTATCTGCCCCCATATTTCGGTGCTTGCACCGTGCTACATTTGGAGATGTTTGTTCTTCCCAACATGGTGGCCGAATCCCATGGAGCCTGTGCGTAAGCTTGGAACGTTTCGCTGGTACAAGTGAACCTTTGCATCACTTTGCTTGCAAGGTCAAATGCATTCTCATTTCATCCATGGCTTGGTAGCCGAAATATCAAACAAATAAATATAAAGTGCAATAAATTAACTAAACTTCGAGCCTCCCATTCTCGCTCACAGGCCGAGGCTATGTACTTGTACATTGCTAGTGTAAAGTTCCCCTAACTATGTCAGGCTCCCGCTTTATTTGCTACATGTTTTTATGCTCAATTAAATTATGTCGGCAACTGCAAGCAAGGTCTCAGGCGCTCGGCGCCAAGTTTCCAACGACTGAACAGCCCCGTAGTACTACTGAGTGGCTGTGCAGGCGAACCATAGTTCCCCCGACCAAGGCAACGGCCTCCCCGTTGATATCACTGGTATTTCAACGCTGAATCGAGCAGTCCAGATACATTGCGGCCCAGAATATGGCTCTTCCTTACCTTACTAGCGCTTTCGACACCTTGAAAGACCAGGCCAAAGACGCAATCTGGGCACTTTCTTCCTGTCTCTGCCAGCAATCTGCCAAGATTAAAATTAACGGTCGAACATGTCAGTATACAGTGGTCGCGTTGTCAGCAATTTGATCTGATTGTCATACATCGTTCCGGTTTACTGACAATACCTCTCCGGGTAGTCAATATCATCAAAGTCCTCGGCGAAGGTGGATTCTCTTTTGTCTACCTTGCTCAGGATGAAACTAGTGGAGTGAGTGCTTTTCTCCAAATGCTCTCGTTATCTTGACGTGTCGCTGTTCAGAGGCAATTTGCCCTCAAGAAAATAAGATGTCCCACTGGCTCAGAGGGTGTAAAGGAAGCCATGCGGGAAGTTGAGGCGTACCGGCGTTTCAAGTGAGTAACCACACGACTCGACTCTTGTTCCTAATTCTTAATATCGATGTGACTTCAGGCATCCAAATATCATACGCATACTGGTGGGTTCCTTTACACAACCAACGCTGATGTTACTTAAGTAAAACGCTACCAGGACTCTGCAGCTGTTCAAGATCCCGAAGGTGAAGGTCAAATTGTGTACCTCTTCTTACCTCTGTACAAGGTTCGTCTGCGTTGAAACCCAATCCATTTTTCTAAACCACGGTCAAGCGTGGAAACGTCCAAGACGCCATTAATGCGAATGTTGTAAACGGGAAACATTTTTCAGAAAGAGATATAGTTCGTATATTCAAGGGCACATGCGAAGCCGTTCGTGCTCTGCACGATTACCACACGACGTCTGGCTCGCAATCACAGCCCCGCCCAGCTTCTTCTCGGGACTCTGTACCACCTACTTCCTACGTGCATCATTCGAACGACCACCATTCTGACGATGAAGAGGGTGACGAACTGCTATCACATCCCGAAGATAACGGTGACTCATCTGTTAACGTACCCCTTGTGAAGAAGCATCGGAGTGATGTGGAAGACGACGTATTCGGTGACGACGAGGAGGTTTCGAAAATACCGGATCTGCAAAATGGAAATTCGGAGCCCGGGAAAAGTGAACATGTACCATATGCTCACAGAGATATCAAACCCGGGTGAGCCTTTCAGTAGCTTTGGCTTTCCGTTTGCTGATTTTGGATTAGAAACGTCATGATTGCTGATGATGGCGTGACACCGATACTCATGGACTTTGGCAGTGCAATGAAAGCCAGAATCCCCATAGAGACCAGGTCGCAAGCGTTGCTGCAGCAGGTAAAGTGTCCAGTTGATTCCAATGCAGGGTCTTATTGGTCTCGCTGCAGGACATTGCGGCTGAGCAAAGTACAATGGCTTACAGAGCACCAGAGCTTTTTGATGTCAAAACAGGTATAACTTTGGACGAAAAAGTTGATATTTGGGTAAGGTCCCCCGCTCCACATATATCACGATGTGCTCAATTTACCAGTCACTTGGCTGCACACTGTTTGCAATGGCGTATTCACATTCTCCATTTGAAAACACCCAAACCACTGAACAGGGTGGATCCATCGCTATGGCTGTTCTGAACGCGCAGTACAAGCATCCGAGTTCAGCCTATTCTCAGGGCTTGAAGGACCTTATTGATAGCATGCTGAAGGCGAACCCCAAAGAACGGCCAAATATCCACCAGGTGTGTGCTTCGTTGACCAATTTCAAGAGCTCGAACGAACTTGATTGCAGGTCATCCAGTCAACCGACAGGGTATTGCAATCTTTGATGTAGATCAGCACTTACGATAATCCATCTTCGAGGACTTGCCCGTTTTTCAGTGGTAGATTTTATTGCAGGAACCATCTATGCAATCTATATGCCTCATAGGCTGGACACCCACTAGGTTACGATGGTTCGTTGCCTTTCACTGCGCTTTTGAGCCTGGACTTGAGAACCGACTTTTTACTGTTACTTGAAGTCTTGGTGCGTGAAGCAGATTTCGCTGTCGCGTCCCGAGTCTCCATCATCGTGCAAGTAGAGGTCTCACTTTCCGGCTTTTGCTTCTTCCGAGTCTTTTCTGGTTGCGAAACTGGCGAGCTCCGCAATTTCACCTTGGATGGGGTGACAGGTCTTGTTTCGTCAGCCATTGAGAGCCTTTTCACTGCCTTCTTTGCTATCGCTTTCGCCTTGAGTTCTGTATGACGATTCCTCTTCTCGCGTATGACTGCTTGTTTGACTTGCTGCGAGATGGTACTGTGTCAGAATCTCGGGTTTACGGAGAATAGAATCCTTACGCGTTTCAGTGCTCGCTTTGACAATTCCTGCGACCCTCCCCTATGCACGCTGGATGCAGAACGGATCGCTCCGACGAGTTCCCAAGCATTGCTGCGCGGGTCTGCATCAGCAGAGAGTAGTCTGAAGTGCTTGAAACGTCGCTTGTGCGCCTGCATGAATCAAGACTCGGTGAAAATTCGTCGGAAGGTTCCTGCAGAGATCTACATACGTTTCCATTCTTATGCGCAGTGGTCATTCCCGCATTTTTTATGTGTTTTCCCTTGCACAACACGCACCCATGAACAGTCGGGTCTAAAGAAACGAGGTAGATCGGATCTTTCAGAGCCTCAGCGACCGATATCGGGGGTTCCTCGTTGACGCCTTTATCCTCGGAGGCTGCGTCCTCTTCCTGGTCCCTGCCTTCGCCAATGTCTGCGACTGAATCGTCGGATTGAGCACTTTCGTGCTCTGAGCCTGAATCGGATTCAGATTCATCAGAGTCTGTGTCGTTCAGACCCATTATCTCCCTCGTGTCTTGGTCCAAACCCAGTTCTTCTTCGTCCTCCCACCTCTTCCGTTTTCTTTCCACTCGCTTGAACATTGGATTGAACTGAGAATGTGTAGCTGGTCTTAGGAGGATTTCAAGCTTCAAGTTTGGATTGATCGGGATGCATAGCCACTGGCGTGGTTGCATTTTCTTCCGTTCATGCATTGTCGGGGTGCGCAGCTGCTCGGATTCAGAGATATCAAACCGAGCCATATCCTCGAAAAATGTCTTCATCAGCAAGCCAGGTCCATCTCGTACCCGTCTCAAAAGTCGGATAGTTTCGTCTCTCGAGGTTCTGTGCCTACCCGATCCTCTGACGAAGTAAAACATGTCACAAAAATCACGGAACAGCTCCTCAACGCGGCTTCTAGGTCTCGAATGCTACCTGCATCAGGGTGGAAACACAAGAAATCACTGAGAGGAGAAGAGAAGCGGCTCGAGAAAGATGTCTGCGCTACTAGGAGTCCGCGCAGACCGCCAACCAAACAACTGGCTGCATGGCAGGAAGCAGAAGTAGACTCTGCTCTGGAACTGGACGAGACGGATGAGTCCCGAGCAAATGATATCCCGACCCTTGGTACATACGTCGACATTCGCAAGTACGTGATGAATGTGATCCCGCATCCATGGTTCGCTTACTGTACCCTAGGGGTTTGACCTCTGCGTCGGGAATTGTCCTTGGTCATGCCCTGGTTGATAACCGCAACTACATTCTCTCCCTTACCCTCTCTGGAGATATACTCACCCACTATGTTGCCGATATCTTCTTCCAAATTCCACAGATGGTCCCTCGTGATCTCGCGGAAAGGGCCGGCATCGCTCCGTCACCCACCAGGCGGACAGAAATCAGTGCACGTGTGGAGATTCTTAGGCGGCTCCGGGAGGTCGAGCGTCGAGTGGCCCAGTCCTATTGTGCCATCGGCAGCCGGAATATCGCACTCTACCCTCTCGCTAGATCTCCACGTTCCGATGAATGGTCGACCGTCACAGTAAAGCAAGCTACAGAGCTCATATCTGACCCACAAAACATGGACTATTACAACCTACTCGCAACACACCGCTACCTTATGAACCATACTGTCGAGTTCGTTCCGCATTTCACTTCCCATCGTACGGTCCAGGTATGGGCCGTCCGTCCGCAGTCCCACGTAAACAAACTGGTTGCCGTCAGAGACCTGATTCACCAATCGAGTCCCGCTATCGATTCATTTGTATCCAAAGCCCGTTCGATCATGGCTGCCAATAAAAAGCGTTCTATAGAGTCTTGGGACGAACCCCCGACCCAGGAATTGGATACGGATATCCGGTATACGCAAGAAGACCGCCTGATCATTGATGTGCTACACCATTCCCTTCACCGTCGTCGCCACATTCGTGCTGACCCCTATTCCCTTGTTGTAACGGCCATCCTCAAGAAATTGGAGGTTGCGGAAGTAATCGACACTGCGGTTCTACATCAAGTCTTGGTCGATTTGGGTCACCTAGCACCGTGGGATGACTTGGTATCAAGGTGGTCGGAACTTGACCTGGACCACACCCCAGACGAGAAGTCAGCGAAGGTCATTGCCGAGGAACGGATAGTTCAAAAGAATCTGGCCAAAATGGTCTTGGCTAACTCGCAAAACCACACTCCTCTTGGTCCCGAAGATCTCTACCTCTGCGACCCGGTTGAGCATTTGCGGCACGACTTCGGAAATTTACCTGTTTATGTCGTCGACGATGTTGGTGCTGAAGAGCTGGATGATGGCTTGTCGGTCGAGCCCATCCCTACCGAGCCTGGTGCGGTGTGGATACATGTCCACGTCGCAGACCCCACAGCCATTATACCTCCCACGCACATCTTCGCACAAGAAGCACGGAAAATGGGGTTCACAGCATATTTTGCGCACAGGACATGGCCAATGCTCCCCAAGTCTTTGACTCTGTCAAAAATGAGTTTGGGTGCAAACTCGTGCTCTGGACACCCCGAACGTGTACTTACCTTTAGCTTCAAACTCGACGCCACGGGCAACATGGTGGACTATAGAGTCCGAGCAGCGCTAGTCCGTAACGTCGTCACGGTGGATTATGATAGCGTAGATCACCTCCTCGGGTCAGTCGGGAGCTATGAATCCCTCCGTCCCTTTGATCTTCCGGGCCATTCTTCCACTTCCCCTGTGGCGAGCCTGAGTGCCGAGCACATCAACAGTCTGCGTCTCATCACTGAAGCAATTTCGCGACACAGGCAACGTAATCTGGCCTCCAGCAACTTTTTCTACACTGCTCTGTCTAAAGCCAGGATTACCATCAGTCCCAAACCCCTGATCGGCACCCTTCTAGATTGCTCTGATCCCTATCGTTTTCGCGGTTTCCCTTCCTTAGCCCATGAGGTCGTGGGGCAGCAAATGCAAAGTTCTGGCGCGCGCATGATCATCTCGGAATGTATGAAAGCTGCATGTCGCGTGGCCTCTCGTTGGTCTTTGGAACACGGAGTTCCAATGCTGAGAAGAACATCCAAGCCGCCTGTATGTCTTGGAGACCCCCACGCTGTCCAGAAGTTGTTGGCGATGCGGGACTCGGATGGCCATGTGGATTTCTACGCCGTACAGAAATCCAAGTTATTTATACCCCCGGTTGAGCACACGCTCGAGCCTGCGATGCATTGGAGCATGGGAATTCCAGACCGCGAAGGTTACATCCGTGTCACATCACCGCTACGGCGATACAACGACCTCATAGCGCATTGGCAGATCAAGCACGCGCTGCTAAACCCTGGGACAAACACCCCACTGTTCTCACCGGCATGGTTGAAGGAGTATGCACCTGAGATCAAGAAAAAGGAGAAGGAATACAAGCGAGCAGAGAGACTTCATGTCGACTTTTGGTCCCACTTGTATCTCAAACGGTTTATAGAAAACCCCCATCCAACAACCGGCTGCCATGATCCATTACGGTTCCTGAAAGCCACCGTTTCCGGCGTGCGTCTCGATGGAACTGGGGTGGCCAGTTCATTCATGTGCCACATTCCCTCGCTTGGGTTGTTTGGGTCATTGCCCGCACCGTCGAACGAGGCATTGGGAGTTGGTGATGTTGTCAAGGTTCGGGTAAAGGCTGTCGAACTGGGTCCCCAACCTCAACTCCACATATCGTTGAGAGAGGATTAAAAATCTTAGAGCACATGCTATCATGGCCCCAGATGTGTAAAAAACCAGTATATGTTTTCTAACAATTCAGCAAAGATAGCCAGGTTCCTCAGCGGCTCTAACCACTACTCTCTCAATTTTTATTGGCGTGTGTGAAGGACATAGAGAGGCTTTCAACCACCCCTTTACTCATGCAATGCAAGTCGTCCCATTTCCGTTCGGTCGTGGGGCTTCGAATTTCACGTCTCAGATGACCGGGGGCTCGGCGATGCCCCTCACCTACACCTCAAGAATTGATTTTATGGCCTCACCCGGTAAGTTTTTCCCTCTGACACTTACCATGGGGAACCCCTCGGAGACTAACCCATGAGATTGCCCATGCCCCTGGTTTTTTCATGGGATTTTGTTACGAGCGCAACACCTTATAAGCCATCATTAAATTTTTGTCCTTTGCCTGAGTACACAAATGCAGTTTTTCAAGTCTGGGGAATAACAAGAATGTAGTGTTCTAAAAGGTTTGAATTATAGGGCAGGTCCTTTCCAGATTATATGGCCTGATTTTGATCTTTGGAAAAAATTGCTGACTAAGCAACGTGGCATAACTGTCGCTTCAAGTAGAAAAGCCGCTCGTAGCGTGCGGACACTCAAGCCTGCTTCCCATCTCTCACTTCTTGTGTTTTCGTTCTCAATGTTGGTCAATAGCACGTTGCCCGCTGCGGGCTACGTGGCCACTGTGCTGGGTCTTACCCAGGACTATATCACAAACTCGCCATGGCGCGCCATTCTCCTCGCGGTCGTCTATTCACCGCTCTTTGTCATTGTTCTGAATGTTCTTAGACAGCTGGTATGTACTCGGTAATGCATACTGAACCAAACTGACACGTCTGCAGATTCTTCCTCGCGACCCCTCGTTGCCTCCGGAGGTGTTCCATGTTATACCCATCTTTGGTTCTGCGATTTCATATGGCAATGACCCATTGAACTTTTTCGCCCAATGCAGAGAGAAGGTACGTTGTGATGCTCTCGTACTAGTTCTTCGTTCAATTATGTTGTCCTTGGCAGTATGGCAACGTCTTCACGTTTGTTTTGTTGGGCCGTAAAGTTACCGTCGCACTCGGCGCCAAGGGCAACAACTTTGTTCTCGGCGGCAAATCTATGGCATTCTCAGCAGAGGATGCTTACAAGGTGTGTAGGGTCATGCAATATTCTACTGTTGGCTGACTGTCCCTTAGCATCTCACGACGCCCGTTTTCGGTAAAGATGTTGTCTACGACGTCCCAAACGAGGTGTTCATGGAGCAGAAGAAGTTTGTTAAAGTTGGTCTCTCGATCGAAAACTTCCGTGCCTACGTTGGTATGATCGAACACGAGGTCGACGACTTCATGAGGGCGGATTCAGCATTCTTGATCTTTCAAATGAATGATATCAATGAATGGGGACGTTTCGATGTTACAGAAATCATGTCACAAATCACGATTCTGACTGCGTCGGGGACCCTCCAAGGCAGCGAGGTTCGCGAAAACTTGGACAAGTCATTCTCAGAATTGTACAACGCTTTGGATGGTGGATTCACACCGGTGAACTTCCTCTTCCCCAGCCTTCCTTTGGAGAGTTACCGTAAACGTGACGAAGCTCACAAGAAAATGAGTGAATTCTATGTCGACATCATTCGGAAACGCAGGGAGTCTGGTGTTGTGAGTTCAGATTTCCATCATGCTCGACTTTGCACTTATATTTGTGATAGGATGCACAGGACATGATTTCCGCGCTCATCTCTCAAAAGTATCGGAATGGCAGAGCACTCCCAGACCACGAGATCGCACATCTTCTGATTGCTCTTCTAATGGCGGGCCAACACACCAGTTCGGCTACCGGCTCTTGGGCTCTCCTTCACCTCGCAGACAACCTGGAAGTACAGTAAGTACACCTCTTTTCCTAATGGTTTCTATTTATCGCTTTTTTCAGGGAGGCATTCTACCAGGAACAGGTGAAAAACTTCGGTAATCCTGACGGCTCATTTAGGAGTATGACCTACGAGGAACTTCGTGAACTGCCCGTCATGGACTCAGTGATTCGGGAGACGCTTCGTCTCCACCCACCGATTCACAGTATCATGCGTTATGTTCGCTCCGATGTTCCCGTCCCGCCCACTCTAGCTGCACCTTCGAAAGACGGCACCTATGTTGTACCCCGTGGTCACTACGTTCTTGCTTCTCCAAGTGTCAGCCAGGTTGATCCGCAGGTATGGCCCAACCCAGATACTTGGGACCCGGCTCGGTGGAGCGATCCCGAAGGTATCGCAGCTCAGGCTTTCAAATCATATTCGGATGAAAACGGCGAGAAGATCGACTATGGATTTGGTGCTGTAAGCAAGGGTACAGATAGCCCTTATCAACCGTTCGGTGCTGGCCGACACCGGTGCATTGGCGAGCAGGTAAGTCACGATCATCTTCTTTGCTGAATGTTGACTCAGTCGTTCTTTGCTCAGTTCGCATACTTGCAATTGGGAACTGTTCTTGCAACATTGTTGCGCCAAGTAGAGGTCAGGCTGGATCAACCCTTACCGAAGCACAATTATCATGTATGTGTACCCCTAGTCTTTGTCATTACGCACGCTCAGCTTTTCTCTATCCAGACCATGATCACAATGCCCAAGAAACCGCGTAATGTCTGTTATAGACGTCGGGCTTTTGACCCATAGTGATGTCTACTTTATTACACGTATAACTTATAATAGATGTCTATGATTCGTTACGGGCTTGGATGCAGGACTTCGCTGATCACTTTGTTTGGCTTCGCATTGTTTGTCACGTGACATGAAATCAGCAGTCGGCAACTCTGGGATTCTGCAGCGACAAAGAAACGACAGCCAAACAAATCTTGCAGCAACATGGCCTCGATGTTCCCTGTTATCTTCATTCTCGTCGTTGTCCTGGGGTTAATGACTTGTGGCTACTTGTTCGTCCCGAAAGGCCCCCAGCAAACGTAAGTGGCAACCTGAAGTTGGATGTCCATCCAGCGACTGAGCGTACCGCCAACGCAGAACTATTCGGACTGCCATTCTGCTCACGCTTTCGTCTTGCTATCTCATGTGGATGATCACCTACATGGCACAGTTACATCCTCTCATTGGTTAGTACGAAACGTCCCCCCGCCGCACCTTCCCAACTCACTATGGAGTGGATACACAGTGCCTTATAGGTCGGTACTGGAGGTCTGACCAGTATCAACACTCGGTGCTTGCTCATAGCTTCAATACCAGGTCGGTTCGATACTCGTTTCCCTGACTTGGCCTGACAAAGCCCAGTTCTGTTAGATGTACATGAGTTAGATACTAATCTGGATATATTTCCAAAATCCACACCAAGCCAACACTCCGTCAAGTTGACGGAATCCATAGCTTCGTCTCCCACTCTGAGCGGGTCCCGTCTACCCAACTTTTACTCTAATCCGTTGCCCAGCTATCCCCGCCTCTACTGGCTTGAGTCCAGCCAATATCTTCGAGGCACCATGGGATACTATCATAGCTCGTACCCATGTGTACGCCAGAGTCGAACGAGCACTCTCCTCCATCATAGTCCAGTTCGTCATCCTCCATGACGTTCTCGCTCTCCATTGGCGTGATCTGTTCAGGAAACCGATCGGTAAACCCTCCAAGTAGTTGAATCTTCCAGCTTCCGCGCCGTTGGCCGGCAACTCTTCGTAACTCTAGCTCGATACTTTGTTCCGCAACATTGAGCATCACCTCTATGGACCCACCACACAAAATCGGCAGATTATCCGCAAACCAGAGTTCCTGAACCTCGAGGCTCATTTCTCTCCATTGCCTAAACTTGAGAACCATTGCTTCCTCGATTTCCCTCGGGCCTGAAGGGTATCCTGCGCGTGGGTGCGCTTCGTGGCGGTGCCTCGCTACTAACGTGTGGGGTTCCTTAATCGCATTGCGAATTGCCTGCGTTCCGTGTTCCCTTACTGCCTTGGAGAAACGGTCGTCCAACCGTCTAAAAGACGCAACCTGAGTGGCGCCGCCCAAGACCCCGTCCCGTCCCCAAGGGTCCTGCTCTTTGGGTATTCCTATAGTGGCGGTCTCTACCGCGTATCCCCACTGGCTGGCAATACTCTTGCACCACTGGACAAACTCGTCGACGGTCCATTCGAACTTGTGGTCGGAATGTCGGAATACGCGGTCGGAGCGGCCGGTTGGGTCGAGATACCCTTTAGGATCCGTGCCTCCCGGAGGGGACCATCGTCGGTTGAAAGTGTACGACGGAGTAGTGACAAGGAACACGCGTGGTTGGTACACACCAAGTACGATGGGGGCGACTTGGACGAGGACGTCGTCTGTCAAATGCTCGATGCTGCGCACACCACACGGGTGCCCATCAGCTGGACAGAACAGCGCGATGGCGCGATGAGACCTCACAGTTCGCTGGCGACGATACACTGCACGTTGACGAACGCGGGATTGATCGTGTCGACGCTGCCTTGCCATAGTTCGACATCCAAGGGCTCCCAGCGCGTATAGAGAGGGTTGACTGATGCCGGAGATGTGTATTGAGTGGCGATTTCTAATTGGGAGGGTGCGATGTCAAGTCCTGCAATGCGTGTAGCGTGCAGATCGGGTGTATTTTCGTCATTCAAGCCAATGTTCCAAAAGAGCGAGGATAGCTCGTCATCGTCGTCTTGAAAGTGCTTCGGTCTCAGCCATGGGGCGGGCTGACATAGTGTCGCAAGGAGGGCGCCTTCGCCACATCCAATATCTAGGATCTGTGTGTTTGTATCAGTGATAGTGCCCCACGAGATCAAAAACGTTGATCGGAATTATTGCACGAACCTCGGTAAGTCGTTCACGTCGAAGAACGTCGAGTATCCATATCCTACGTTGATGATGCAACGGAGGAAAGAATGTGACTTTGAGGGGTTCGAAATCACTTTCCATGACAAGGTCATCAAGTGATCAGACTGATCTCACGTCGAAACGGAAGTGAAACTGAAAAGCTGGTGCTGAACGGCACACTGGCAACTTGAAGGAGAGTTGGGATGGAAGCAAGGAGAGCGCAGGCTAGTTAGCATCCGTTCGCAAGCATGTCATATACAACGCACGGGAGGCACTTGGTCGGAGGAGACCCAATAAAGCCACAATGAATTACCCCAGGTATGTAGACACTTACAGAACACGCTGTGACCTAGGCAATTACGGGACCAAAACAGCAACGATGTGAACAAGTGTGATGTAACAGCCCATTTCGGTGAGAGTGAACAAGGAAACACAAGCAGTTAAACGAACGTCAGAAATGCACGAGGACTGCGGGAACAGAGCAATAATACAAGGGTGGCCGGCGTAATGTATGGAAGCTCGGCGTGCAGGGATATCTATGTACTCGGAATGTCCTATGAACACAAGAAACGTGCTGGGATTTTTCTCACACCGAAAGTGGAGGCGGAAGCGATTGGGGTCAGACCAAGGCAGCTGATTGTAGGTAACCCCGGAAAATGGAGTCCCGTACTGGATGGTTTCTTTGGTGAGGAATGGAATGCCGTTGCTAAGTTGAGTACCTACCGTTACCGATAATGCTTTGTGTAGCTTTCGTATCCTGGGATAGCCAAGCGCACATCAATGGGATGCAACGTATGCTGGAACAAGGAGAACACTAACCGTAACATTAGTCAAGTGCGTATACAAGACTCGCCGGTTCTCGTTATTCCTCCGGTGGACTTGCAAAAAATGTGCCCGGAAATATTGTACTACTGACTCGTACTCGTTGGGACGGTCGCCGTATGACAGGATACTTACTCCATGTGAGTGACAAAATAAAAAAACGTAGCTGATACTCACTATTTGGAGACCGACAAGCCTTGCTCGAGCTTTTTTCTCAGAATATCTGTCTTATCTGTCGAACGAATATATACTTAGTCCTCATTCTTGAAATGCATGTGGCGGACATACTGAGGAACAAAACTAGATGAACCTTTTTGAGGAGCTGATTTGAACAGATTTGGGTAAAGAGTTGCAGGGAATCATCAATACGGTTTGTGCGAGGGTCTTCTTCAAGGTACTATATCCCAGTGCATGAAATTAAGCTGGGTATGTGCGCATTAGGAGAAACGTACCTGGTCAAAAGCACTGATTGGGCTAACAAAAATGATGGCGTTCGCATCATCAAAATATGGCACCCACGAATGACGCTGTCCTCTGGCGCCACCGACGTCAAAGAGATGCCATGATACGGTCTTTCCGTGGATATCCACGTCGAAGATATGTTCTGCGACACCCATTGTCTGGATACGGGCATGCAAGATATCATCTACTGCACATCAGCCGATGATGGCATGAAATCAATCCATCAGTGCATACCTGTCGACGGAATATATTCTCGAGCGGAGATGCGAGCAATATTATTCAAGAAGCTGCAGGGGTGGATTGTTAGCAAAATGCACGCATATATGCGTTAACTTACAATTCAGACCACTCGTCGAGCTTCAACTTTCTCTTTGAAATCAAAGCACGAACAATCGGGTGCTCCCAAAGGGTTGTTATGTCCTCCCGTGACTGGTCCAACATCGTAGCGACGTCGTTGACTACGGCGTCTGAATTGACATTGATCGACATAGCTGTACCGGGACGCTCAACGAACAGTTCCGCGTCTTCTGTCTCAGCTCGTTTCGATCGCCTTCCAATGAGCTTCTGACCTGCATGAATGGTCCTCGCCTGCCAGCCGCTGCGAACATAGACTTCTCCTTTGCCAGATCCTGACACAGAAACACCACCGCTGAGCCGGTCAGCCAGTTGGGGCTCGGTATCTACTAGGGACAAAAGGCGACGGCGCAAATCCGAAATGGAAAAGGTTTTTGTAGGACTTGAAGCTGTGGGGCTTGGAAGTTCCGCATCCGAAGAGAGAGCACTGTCATGCAAACCCACGAAGCTGTCGCGACATGCCCCGACTAAAAGAGGGTCCTCCTGGCCCAGTTCTTGGCGTTCCAGCGTACTTTGGGAATCAGAACCATCGTCTATGTCATCCCACGCCTCCAAGGTGACGAGGATTTTCTTGATAGAACGGACGACGTTGAAATACACAACAGTTCTCCAGGACATGCGCTCACTCTCGAGCGAAGCTGGGCTGTACATGAGCTGGAATTGCTTCTGCAATGTCGACTTGCCTGACTCAGCCTGGCCCAAGAGCAGCAACTTGGGGAATAGACAGTATCAGTCCCCCACGAATAAAGTGATAACATAAACGATAAATGGCACCTTAACGTCACTCTTGGACTTTTTCAACTTCTCACGTTCGATTCTGAGTTCTTCATCGATTTGCTCGGATATGCGGCGAGCCTCTGCCTCCTGCCGCAGACGCACTTGGCGATCGGTTTCCGACTCTGTTGGGGGGGGACGGATTGCAATGGAGAGGGGGTCGTCCTGGCTGCGGATGGAGGATGTTCGCATCATGGTGGTGGTTTGAGGTCAAGAATGAAAGTTGCACCCGGACCACAAGTTGGCGCGTCGATCGGGGCTTGGCCGGCTCGAAACGCAATCCGCTTCTCGTGTCGTCAGTCACAATCAGCCTGTCACGCGTTCCATCCATCACGCCATGGTTAGTTCACTCCGGTCCGCCACCATCGCGCATATACTCACCGTCTTGTCCGCTAGTCCGTAACACTCCATACGTCCCATGGCGAACTCAAGGTACGTTTTACAAAACTTTACCTGAACCCTGCTACCATTTTATCCAAGATCGAGGTATTCTGCGAAGCTGTGCCAAAAACTGCAGAAGTGTGTGATTCTGCCGTGGTAATTGATATTTCCCATCTCATTCCCATGGCCCCAGAACTTCCTGGCCCTCTGCGCGTCCGGCTATTATAACAATTGCATATTTCACCGAAATATCAAGGGTTTCATGATCCAAACGGGTGACCCGTCTGGCTCAGGTAAAGGTGGCCAAAGCATATGGGGTAAACCTTTTGCAGATGAACTACGATCCACACTTAAGGTACGGAGTTCCCCTCGCGTAGCTTTCTCCCGCTGAAACCTGGCTTAGTTCAATAACCGCGGCATGGTCGCTATGGCGAACTCTGGGGCCGATACGAACAAATCCCAGTTTTTCGTCACATACGCAAAGCAACCACATCTCGACAGCAAATACACGATCTTTGGGAAAGTGATTGATGGTGCCGACTCCACTTTGGACTTGATGGAGCGTGTCCCTGTCAACAATAAAAACAGACCCCTCGCCGAAATCAAACTCACCCATGTAGGACATAAGCTGTGCTGTGGAGCGATGCCTGAATCTAATTTTTAGGTAACAATCCATGCCAATCCCATTGCTGATGCCCAACTAGCGGGTCGTTGATGTAGCCTCTTTCGACATATTATCGCTGTTGCGATATCTACCATCCAACCTCCAGCGCAGTGATTACGTGTCATTCTAAGGTATCGAATTCACCGCTTGATAAACCCGACAAGCTCTTTCTGCAGTTCTCTTTGTTTTCTTGCTTTGTCTAGATCCTCCACGCTACGGAGATCATACACAATATCACGCGTTTTCCCAAAGTATACCTGTGGGCGATCACATCAACTATCGTTCTATTAGTAGAAAAGAGCAGACCTCTTGAAGAAGATTACGCATTTTGATCTCCATCTCCTCGATCATCCTTCCTGTATTGGTGATATGCGACGAAGAATCCTGCAGGGGCCAGTCTTGCTCCGTCTGGATCGTAAAAGACGCAATTGAGAAAAGATTGAATTAAGAAGCTTGAAGTGTTTTTGCAACTCACCTGTCGAGTCATGCTTCCGCTCAAATTGACTTCTCCCGATGACTTCGAGCCGTGATCAGAAGCCTTCTTCTCCTGGCTAGCAACGGCGTGGATTTGACCATCTTCGATGCGCCGCGTGACAAGCTGGAGCATAACCGTGGACGTAAGCTTGTAGTGAGCTTGCCTCCCGCGTTCTGCTGTTTCAAAGACGTGTATAGAGTCCCATGATCCCGATGGCTCGTCTGGGCTCGAAGGATCCATCACTGGGAAGATGTCAGTATCACTGGTTCTGTGATCCCCGGAGCGAAGGGTACGGAAGCACAACAGACTGTCAAAGAGCCGTCGCGTACCCACCCTTCTTTAGCAGTACCACGCCAGCGAATCCACCATCCTCGAGCTCCCAGAGGTAAACAGAAGAGACTCCCCCTTCGTAATATCTGTCACGTGTGGCGAGGGCAGTAAGATCTATGAGAAATATTGACGTAGACGCGGTAGCTGGAACGCGTACAATTCCCTATAGGTGTCGAAAGCCTCGTTCGCCGCGATTTCCAGCTTGCGTAGTTTCGGACTTGGAGTGGTTCCGTCTTCTAGAGGAGGGTCATACTCGTTGGACCACGGCGATCTAGATGAATGTGTCAGTCGTGCTGCAGGAGGGGTGTCATCTTTGCCAAAGGAAAGAGAACAGTTGGAACAATCGATACCTCGGAATGCAGTGGACTGTACGACGAGTATTGCGATACCATAGAGTACACTCACCGATAGCTATCGCCATCTCTGTTATAATCGCAGGCAAGATATTCCCTTCCAGTCGCGCGATCCGTCAAGACTTTGAGTGGCTGGTCCACACTACCGAGAAGATCGTCCGCGTAGTCGGGGCAGATCCGGATAAGAGAGTTGATGTTCTCTTCTACACGAGTTGGCGGCAGCCGCCGCATGAGATCGAGCATCGAGTCCACTGGATCAGCCATGCTATAGGGAAAGACTACGCGTTACTGGGCAGTATGTTGCTGCGGTGGCTTCACAAAGTACAGGCGTATCGGCATACGCGAACACTCTTCCCAAATCAAGTCACTCTCGATATTCAACTGCAAACTACACGAGGCTAAAAGAGCATAAGAATTAACTACTGGGTCGTGCCCATGGAGGATTTGATCAGATATATATATGTATTATTACACTTGGCCTCCCCGGAGCCCGACTACTACCTACTTGTTGGGTCTACTTCGTCTAACTCTTTGCCTTGGACACGTCCCGCTTCACGCTTGAAATCTTCCACTGCATTCTTCTCATTAGCTAGCGTCATAACGTTGAATTTGTGGAGTTTGTAATAGTCCCTCAGGATGCTCACACTACATACACTCTGGAGTCAACGCCTGAGTCGTTTATAACCCGACAGAATGGTAGCATGACACACCTTGAAAACCTCCACGAGGACAAATATGTCTGGGTTGTCAAGGTCGACCACGTAGTTTTCAGGCATGCATTTCGCTATTTCCTCAATAATACCCATCCGAGTCAATGTGTTGTGATTTCGCACTCGCAGTTCGATTTTGTACTGGACAGCAAATTCCTTGTAAATGACGACTAACTAAAATACTGGCTGCGAGCTCACCTTGTGTACTTGAGGGGTGTTGGCATTTCTATCAGCCTCCGCGAAAAACGACGCAAATACGCGTCGACACAGAGAATGTATCTCTGGAAGATTTGCCACGCATGATCCAGAGACTGGGATAAGCCTGTGCGTATACCTTGAACGTGTTAAAGATGTGATCGGATGATCCCTGGAACGTTTGTATCCATACCTTGTTCTCGCTGTGCCTGTCTTTCGGACGTTCTCGGCATGTGTGACAATTAACTTGACTGGATCTATCGGGGGGCTGCAAGAAATGAAGACCACTAAATGAAAATTAGCATTGGTTTGGTGCCAGCGTTGACGTTCTCACCGCAAGGGGTATTCGTCTGGCAATTAACTGGGAGAGGAGATCAAGATACAAGTACACAGATAAAACTGCCCGGCTACCAACCGAATCGCTTTTCTGTCCGTGGACGCTTGATGGCAGCAAGCTCTTGTGCAACTAGGGCTTCAAAGTCCACATCATCTCCTTCATCGCCTGAAGCATGGCGCCCCCTGTCCTGATCCTTTCCTTCCACTGGCCACAGCTCAGTGGCTAGCTGATCATGATCAGCACAAGAGATCTAAAAGCAGTGGAGGGTTCTCACCGACTCAAACAAGTCATACAGTTCACCAACGGTTTGCTTTTCCTTGCCCTTGACACAGCTAGCCCAGACACCTGGACCATCGACAGTCCGTTTCGCCCAGGTAGGGGTTAGGCCATCCTACGCGAGTGAGCATCAATCGCCAATAGCGAGGCGCTGTC
This sequence comes from Lanmaoa pseudosensibilis, assembly GCA_038092875.1. Classification (NCBI taxonomy): domain Eukaryota; kingdom Fungi; phylum Basidiomycota; class Agaricomycetes; order Boletales; family Boletaceae; genus Lanmaoa; species Lanmaoa pseudosensibilis. Next base: position 41,744 of record JBBPRF010000068.1, on the reverse strand, counting down.
ATGAACTCGTACTGAGCGATATTTTCGTTTCCGGGATTGTTGAAGGGTTTCTGACATTTTGTTTCTGTTCTCTTGAAGGATTGATCCCTGATTTGATAGGTCCTGTCAAGTTACGGATCTACATGTGTTTGGCGTGGCATTGCTGGAGGGTGTACTGCTGCTTCGAGCCCAGACAACAAGTCACTATACACTCTACGGTATCTAAGCAAATAAGTGAAACGTTGTTTATCAACGTCTGTCCTGCACCTAATACACTGCGTAGTCGAAATAAACAACCCCATTAACTGAAGTATAAAGACACATCCCTTTGTGTTCGTTAGATGCTGAAGAGACAAAGTCTGTCCAGCCAACTATAATTTACTGTCTTTCTGCCGCCTTTCAATGCGCCCCCTTATGGACGATGAAAGCACCACACATGCTAATCATCGTCATCGTCGTCATCGTCATCGTTGCCTTTCTCCCCACCAGTCCATTTTCGCTCCCACAGTGGAAGCGGCGAGTCTGGTCGTGGATGAAGTAATGGGTGATGAACTGGCAAGGCACTACGAGCCACATGGAGTCGCTGCATTAAAGCCTCCCGCTCTGACAGCAGTTCGTGCAAGTAGTCGATGGCTAAAGAAAGGAGATAAGAATACAGTAGACTTTGTGTGAGATTACTTACTCTTTGATAACACGATATTCTCGCTTCTTGGCCCTGCCCGTCCATCAACCCTGTCACCATCATCGTTCTTTCCCTTCCCCTTTCCTCTTCGCCGACTCTTAGGTTTACCATCTGCAAGTTGTTGTTCGTCTTCCACCTGGCATGCCTCTCTGAGTGCTGGTACGGTTTCGCAAAGAGCGTCATATCCCCTGCGGATATTTGCCCTTCGTTTTTGTTCAGATTGGATGTGATTTGCCTTTTTTTGTGTCGGCGACAACAAGGCGACCCTGTTTTGAGGCAGTAGCTGCGCCTCATCGGGGAGGTTTGGGGAAGTGAAAGAAGGACGATGTCGCTTATTCGACAGTTTTGCGTCGGGCGGAGAAGATCGCTTTGGGAGCCTCGTAGTTGATGAGGATGGTGTCAGAAGATCTACAGGAGATTGCCTAGACGATGACGACGAGGAACTGTGATCGTATGAATTGGGATCCACGCGACTTCGCTTTGAATCCGCAGTAGAATTCAAGACATGATAGAAAGGAAGTTGCGCAAGCTGGCTGTGCGAGTTTGATGAAACCACATAAGTAGCTAACGGATTCGCCAGCTCGGCTTCATCGGCATTACTGGCCAAGGATCGTTGCTGCCTTGTCGGGTACAACAGTGCGGGTGGATTGGTCTGCACCCGTTGTGATCCGTGTACCGATGTCCCCGAGCTCTCAGTGTCAGGCGAATAAGGGTCAAGCGGGTACCGCCACTTGTCCCCGTCCAGCGACATGAGATCTTTCGTTGCCTTCGTGAGTGCCTCTGTTCCACGAGCTGGTGGCATGTGCTCATGGGAGATCTCGAGTTGCATGCTCCAGTCGACAGGAAATGCTGCAGCATCAAGGAAGGACTGGAACGCACGGGACTCTGAAGGAGTCAGCAACGACATGGGTGGGTGGAAGGTATTGAAGAAAAGGGCCGTTCGTTCTGTGTCCCGTCGTAAAGGAGGGGGGGGGGTTGAGCGTTTTAGTACGTCGAAGGCGGTTGCACTGAATCGACGACCTGTGGATTTCCTAAGACCTGTGGCTGGGCTTCCCCACATGTGGATTTCCGTTTTAGGGTCTTCCATGTGGCTCCGCTTTCCTAATCGTGAACCGTTACCTCAACCGTAGCTCGTCGCCCAAGCCAACCATCGATGCATATTGATCACGCGCTCTCCGTTGTACTCCGCTTCTTTGACTTTGCACCACTCAAGTGCATTTTGTATTCAACTAGTTTACTGACCGGGAAAATTCGGGAGTTGCAAGAACCCCCAAACACTATAGATGGTTGTTCAAACATCTCACGTGGTGTCAGAATCTATGCAAAAAAAAAAACGCGCTCCTCTCTCAGTGGCAAGCGCATAGTTTGAAAACTTTGCACCCCAAACCTTAGATACCAAGTTTGGTGCGCCCGGCGAGGCCGAGATGAAAGTTGCACGTGAACCTGACATTGGAAATGACCTATTCTTGGGAAGGATCTACTGCCATGGAGGCGAACTGTCATTCCAGTCTGGGGGTGCAACTCCTGCATTAATATAGGAGATGTTGTTACTTTGTAAAGTTTGATACATAGGAGCAGTCGAATTGAAAGGGAAAAAATGCGCGCGTTTGATTCAGATCACAGCAATCCGAGCACCCCGAGGAATTGATTTCATGAAGAGCTTGCGAAACGTATTTCAGACGGTGAACTCGGTCCTGTCATACCCCAAAATTGGAGCCGACTCAAGCACATTGCGGGGGATATCATAGGGCAAGACCGTCATACATACATGTCAATTATTGCAATTGCCAAGCCAAGGTTTACAATAGGCAGCACGAATATTCAAACATCCGAGCGGTTGTTCATATTGTCAGACAGCATATATCATATTCATGGAGACGTCACATCAAATGCTGCGTGACATCCCCCGATGGATACGATAGAAGATGACCGACCTACACTACGACGGCCGAGGCCGCAACGCCCGTTGCGAGCACAAAACCGGGTTCAGAATCGACTGGCCATGGGATGTGGCCCAGTACGATTTATGGACTTGTCTCAGCGCAGATAACGAGCAAGTCTACTCGCATCGATGGTGCAGGCACCAGGGCTTGTCCCCCAATGTCTCAGCTGAATGCGAGGTTGTCGGACGTCGGGAAGCAAATTCATGAACAGGACTCCTGCCTACATGTTAAATAATTGTCAGGGAACACAACAGTGATGCATTGATGTGTAGCCGGATGTATTGAGTGCATCGCGCACTTGAGAACTGGACCGGGAGGAGCTTGTCGCCGAGAAATTGCGGACCGGATGCAGGCAAGTGTCACCTGGCAACCAAACGGGCCGATAGTAGTGGATGACTGTTGTGGTACCAGGCAGATATCAGTGCCTGCTAGTTCAGTAATCGAGAATTCCGAGGGAGACCTGATTGTTCCGTGACAAGGAAGTCGGAAAAAGTAAAACAGGAAGGTCAATGGCCTTCCCCTTCTATCGTCCGCAAGAGCGGCCAGCGCGGTGCCAGGATTTCGCCCGATCGACACAGTCGGCGGATCGAGGCTGCCGAAAAAAAGTCAGTGAAATCAGTGCCCGAGCTATAAATGATCCCGCTTACTGAGGTATTGGAACGGTCGGGATTGAAAGACCCGTAAGTAATTCAGATGCACAGCGAACTATCTAGGTTATTAGATGGGAAACCTTGTTTAGCCAGAATCACGAATCTATGTTCAAAACACTGTGAAGTAGTAGTATAAGCGGTACATCAAAGAGCAGACTATGCAAGGAATAGAGGGGTGTGATGAGGCCAAGGGAAAATCGTGGTATAGTTAAAAAGAGTAGAGTATGGGGTCAGGTCCATGGAGGTCAGAGGAAATATGGGGCTGGCCTCGACATCTCGACATGTTCAGCGGTGATAAGTGCGAAAATCCAAGGAAAGCCTGAAGGTCCCACAGCGGCACCCAGAGCACAAGGGAAAACTGCAGTTACGTGAAGTTCTACCGTTTGGGCGCCAATGACGATAGGGACAACCCTTGTGCAAGCTCGGGCTTCCACGCGACTCTGCGAGACGCTTCAGCGTAGTCGACCCATTCTCTTCTTCGTTCCTTGCTCTCGAGCCAGTCTTTGTCTAAAGACGATACTTCAAGTTCGTAGAAGTGATATGTTGTTGAAGGTGACTTGATGGTTGTCACGTATCGTGTAATTCTGCCACGAACGCCCGCTGAAAGTGAAGAGCGAGGGCAGAGAATGACATTCATCAGGAGATGAGATGACGGATAGAGGGACAAAGGGTGAGACCTTCTTCTAAGGCTTCCCGCGAGGCTGCTGCCTCCAATGTTACATCTGTGGGCTCCCAACCCCCTTTTGGTACTTGAAAAAAAAAAGCGAGTCAGCCGCGAATCCAACGGGAGAATCCAACCAAAGTCCGGACAAGAACTGACACACGTGGCAGGTAAATGGCTCTTTGCAGAGGACGAAGGAAAGGAAGGAGGGATGGAAAGATACGCACGGACCCATAAGTCTTGACGTTTCCGACTTGTGATGACAAGCACCTTGCCCGCGGCGCTTGTAATCGGAATTGCGCAACATACTACGCGAGGAACTTCGCGTCCTTTTGTGCCCATTGTTCAGGATGAAAAAGATGCTAGTGCGAGTTCAGAATGAGGTTGAGGATGTTCCGGAGGACTGAGCGCCTTGCTCGTTTTACAAGGGTCCCAGGCTGATGATGGCAAGGAAATGAGCACTCTCCCGACTGAGGCAGGGGCTATTCCGACCTGAAATATGACAGTTTGAGTGCTGTGGAGGACTTAAGGGGCAATACGGCGAGTTAATGTAGATGCTGAGAGTTGTGGTGAGGATATGGAGTTGCTGTGAAGGAAAGACGGCAAGAAAAGGGCGTCGGAAAGACAATGGAAGTGAATGGAACCCTTTTGCAAGTTTTGAGTGGAAGTGGTCGTGTGTCTGAAATTATGCTGTGGCTCCCATTCAGCGGGACAGGCGGACCAACAGCGTTGCCACAGTGCACGCACGTTCGCCAGCATCGCCACGGCACCAGCCAACTGGCGCCGCCGCATCCCTAGATGCACCTCAACCAAACGGCCTGAATCCGTCCATCGATGAATTCTTGCAAGCAAGAACACGTCTTCTTGTCAGTGAAGCTTCCTTAAACAAGTAAGGCAGGCACATGCGACCCTCTAATTTAAACGGTTCACGGCATTATATTCCCCCGCGCCAAATCTCGGGTACGATCACTCCAACATGACTTCAGTCTGTTAGAGGGACTTGAGATCCCAGCTGTATTCGAGTATACTCCACAAACACACCCGACACGCGAGGAGGACTCTGCGGACAGGTATCACACCGCAGAACAGATGCGAGGCTCGCATCTATTCATTCCATCTGAAAATAGTTCAAACAGCGTGAGAGCAAGCACAATGGAGCAGGTCTGATGGCTTACGCCACTAAGAACATGCATAAGACACCGAAAGCCATCGCACCGAACTGGAGAAGTTTCATCAACCACCTGAATATATCAAAAGAAGGTAATTTTCGTACCTCCCGCAGTGCCTGCGCTCCGCTTTTACTCTCCGCTAGCAGACTGATCTCCACGACAAATCATGAACATCGACACAAGTAATCGACTTAAGACTCACGTAGGCAGCACAGCGACAGCGCCAATGTACAAAAATCCTCCGGCGACAAAGGGAATCACCTTCACCGTATCAAATAAATGCTGGACTGGCTGACTTAGCAGACATACCAAGTCTGCAGGCTGCACCGTGGTGCCAAGGATTCCGGAAGCATCCTGCCTCACACCTGCCGCTAAATCGACGACTGGCTCCGCGCCGGAGGCTGACAGATTATGAATTGCTATGCCCATGAATGTACTGTTGCGAAGAGGATTAGAAATGAATACCCGACCGCACAACTACTGCCAGGCACCACTCACCCAACCTAATCAAAATCGAGCGCAAAATTTGAATCCAAAGTCCTTCGAGATTGTGAAAACGTACAAATGCACCAACAGCGGTCAAAAACTGCGATTGCATAGCCTGTCGCTTGCTAAATCCGCTGCGAACCAGAATTGAGTAGTCAGCGATCTCGTGAGGTATTTCATGGGCAAAACAAGCCAAGGTGGTGGTTGCACCAATCAGGGGGGATGAGTAAAAGGACGCAGCCATACTAGAGACAAACTTGGTCAGGTGGACATCCACATGTATCTAGCAACTCACGCCAAGCCATCCGTTCTATTCGAGGGGATTAGTATGGGCAGCAACACAACGCGGAGAAAATACATCGTACATGTTATGGACAAAGTCACCAAACAGGTTCAAATAAGCCGAGAGCTTCGAAGGGCCAGCGCTTGGTTGCACCAGATCGACTTGGTCTGATTGGCCACTCCCACTCCCTTTCTCTCCGCCCCTGGGCCGCAGACCATCAGCTGATGGTGTAATCGATACACCAGAAGCAACGGCGCTGGACAGTGTATCTACATGTGACTGAGAGTGAGAGTGGCCGTGCGAATGACCCTCAGCTCCTTCATCACCACCGAGAACCCGTAAGGACTTCTCCATGATGAAAAACGCAGAAAAGCCAATAAAAATACCAAGGCTGCCAACCGACGTTGAGTTGTTGGAATATGTTGATCCGAGTTCACATACCCGATCAGTATGTTTCGTTTGTCTTCCACCATGACGAAATGAGCACCCGAATCTTGATGCTCTCCAAGGAATGCGTGGGGTACCAGGTGCAGGAAGACATCAGACAGGAGGCCGCCTGTCTGCACAACCTGTGAGATCAGATAATTCGAAATATTGATGGCAGAGGGAAGCGAACGGCAAACGCTGTCATAGTGTTGAGGGTATTTGCATCGATTTCCGCGGGAATAAATGCAAGGATAAAGTTAGGTACCCTGAAACGTTGATGAACCCCTCAGCAAACCAGGCTTCGAATCATCTAAGGGTCGAATAGACGTACGAGCTGATGTAAAATGTTCCCAGAACTGTGACAAATGTTCACGAACGTGCCAGGAATTTGATACAACGGAAACCACAAACCTGCGTTCCAGCCAGGACCAAAGGGGAATAGCCAGCTGAACACCTGTCGCATGATTGGAGATTCGTTATCTTCCACAGCGCGTTTGAGGCCGCTCAGCTTCTCTACAGCAGGACAGTCATGAATGTCGGATTCCTGGTCGTCAGTAATGTTAAGCAGTCAGTAGCGTAGAGTGGTTTCGAGGTTTATTGAGTCATTCACCCGTATGACTAACTTCGACTGTTCAGAACAGAGTACGGTGTGTGTAGTCAGTGCGAAACAGAGTAAAAGAGTGACAAATATTATGGTATATCCCCTTGGCGCTCCCATGTTTCGAATTCGAGAGAGTATCGCAAGTGATGGAATGTGTGTTGCTGCAATGCGTGTCTTTCGGTAACAGTTATGCGTCGGAAACAATCCGAAATCCGAAGCGGAATCAACGTTCAGGTCACTTCATTCCCTTCATTCAGATATGTATCCCTCTACATCAGAGCAGCTTGCTCTCGCTGCAGCGGAAAAGCTCATGATTGCCACAATGGCACGCTATGATCCCTCTCACGACGTGTTTCATGGTACGGCTCCCTGTGGACTCTTACATTCTTCTCTTTAACTTTCGTGGCTTGTATCTATCAGTTCAACGCGTAAGGAAGACAGCCTTGTCTCTTGCACGCTCACTTCCACATCAAAACCCTGATTTATTGGTTGTGGATCTTGCCGCACTGTTGCATGATGTATTGGACAAGAAATATGTTTCAGTCGCTGAAGTTGCCGATCCATATGCATATTTTTTGCCGTTCTTTCAATCATTAGCCAAGGATTGCGCATTGGACCTTATATCCGATGGTCGAGCGGCTCTGATCGTAAAAATCGTGGAAAATGTATCGTGGACAACAGAGAAGAAACTGCGCGAGAGTGGCAAACTTGAAGAGTGGCATGCCACATGCGCAGAACTTCATTGCGTCCAGGATGCCGACCGTCTGGATGCAATTGGGGCATTCGGTGGGTCATGGGCTTTTAAAACTCGGAGAGCACCTGACTGGATGATATTCCATAGGGATCATGCGGTGCGCGGCGTACAGCGCAGTGGTGAATCAGTGAGTTTGAATTGCACGGTGACTCATTGACACGTGTCTCTTAGGTTTTCAGACCTCTGCATGCCCCGGGTCGTAATGATACCGCCATTCAGCACTTTTACGACAAACTTCTCCACATACAGGATATACTCAAGACGGAGCCTGGAAAAATGATGGGTACTCAGCGCCATCAATTTGTAAGTTGTGACGCCGAATGGATACTTTAGGCTCAAGCGTTTACCATTTTTCATAGATGCTGTCTTTTTTGCAGTCAGTCCAAGATGAGTACGATGCTGAACCTGTGACTATCGAGGTCGCTGGGAAATCGGGAGGGCAAGAACCCAATCGTTAATTAAATATCCCCTCTGTAGTGACCCCCACATGGTATCCGAAATCTCAAAGACTACTCGACTAAGGTCGCATATATAAAATTGGGTACTTTGGCTAAGCACTACGAGACAAAGGTGAAGTGAGACCACATTACTGAGGACTATCCTGCTCCCAACTTTTCGAGGAACGCCACGGAGTCAGGTGAGTATCAAAGGAACTCGCGGATACCGCTGACGTCTGTGGCGAGTGTTTCCTGGGTCTCTGGGAGCCCTTTTGGCGCTTCGACTTGGAAATATCTCAATCGGCTCCACTACAGTAAGCTTTCATGAGAACAAACTAATAGGCGTTGTTCCTCAATTGTTCTCACCCGGCCAGAGAGCGAATTCAAGGCTGCAATAAATCTAGGGCAGTGCACCACGGATGCAATTGTAGTCCTCCGTGGTGCAGAGAAATTTGAAAATCGGATCAGCCGACTAACCCACGCTTGGTGTAGCGGGCTGATGGTATATCTACACACCGATCGGCACCCCGACCATAAAGCTGATCCATGGCGTAGTATGATGGATTTGTATTTCAAGCGCTGGCATATTTTAGGACAATGGAGTTGTATTATCATATCTCCCTTCGAGTGCACCAGACGACACCAGAAGTGGCGATTGAGCAGTGCCAGAGATCAAGCTACACTGTACGGCAAGGGGCGCCGCCTGCCCCATCGGACAATAAACAAGGAACTGGGTAAAGCCTCTGGGATATCGAGAAATGCGCATCACCGGGGATGAAACTAAATTGCGATCGGTCAGCAGTTCCTTGTTCGCAGAACAATGGACAGAATTACTTAAGAATGAGTTTCCTCTTTTTCACTTGTAATCGCTAGGTCGCTTCCCGCTACATCATTCGTCTTGCCCAGTTTTGGAGCAGGGAGGGCAGTAGCCTTCCATCCGCTCCTGAAGGAAGCTACCATATTTATGAACCCGAAGATAGTGAGCCATATCTAATAGAGTTACACGTGTCAGTGGGTGCCTGTCCTCCCCGATGCAGACACATACATCATTGGTGAAAAGGCCCTGCTCGAGAGACCTATGGGAAGCTTGAGAAATTGACAGATATTGGAGGAAGCAACCCACCAATGGAGGGCCACCGGTAAATTGGCAGAGTTGGCTACAACCTCGTTCCAGAAAGAGTCCCACTTGTTCCGTAGATCTTCTTTGTCTTCTGCTACGACACCCTTGCCTTTCCTCAAGTTTTTCTCTTTCATAAGTAGCAACTGCCTGTCCTCCATCAAGTGAGCAAACTGGAGGACGAGATAGAGTGCCCATGCACGACAAGACCACATGGCAAGAGAGTTGGCATTCAGATGGATTCGCTTTGAGGTGCGTCGGAAAGGCGACATGATAGAGGGAATTGTAGCCGGAATGAGGTTATGTGCACGCAAGTAATAGAGATGCTCCAATGGATAATACGCCAGCATGGACCATCCTTGTAAACGCTCAATTGTGAGGAGAGTGCGAGTTGGCGGAGGATTCCTTTCCATGGATATCATCCATTGCAGGATGGGGAGTAAACCTGTCCGATTGAATAATTGATTTGGCTAATCGGTGCCGAAAGGGCGGGATCGCTTACCCCAGAATCTGCCCAGCATTTTGAAATCACCAATTATACCAGAAAAGCTTGTGAATGACGTCGCAACACTGCTTGTTGGCTCCTTCCGTAGACCCACTCGATGCTGGAGTTTCGCCCGTGCAAGCAAAACTGGGGTAATGAGCTTCATTGTATACTGGATGAGCTGGAAAGAACGGTGAGGGCGGGAACGTTGTTCCAAAGTCATGGTTCTTCACCGTGAATAGCTTGCTGAGTGGTACGTGCGCTCATGAGCGGGAAGCACGAAAAGATAAAGGCCGTACGCAACTCGGTACCACTCCATGTCGACAAGAATCGGATCAGATGGTTGAGAACTTCAGAGGGCGGGACAAGCGCGAAAGCCCCAAGAGTGGCATCACTAACGTGTGCGAGAGCACTACCTTTAGCTAGGCGCGACATGAGGATACTTGTCAAGGGTCCCGCTTGCGATCGCGAAGTGAGGCTCACCAGTCTGGCTGGGACCATTTTTCAAACCCAGATCCCGGCCTACTGCTGCCGTACAAGGTTGGCTCAGTGCGGCAGCGGTCTTTGAGGTCCAGCCGATTCAGACTTGATCCATTACTTACCATTGCAGGATTGGTCTGATGTGACTTTCGAATAGTCTTCTGGTTTTCGCTCTGACATCCTGAGGGACCCAGAATGTGGCATGCCAGGCAGTCCAAGAAAGATAAGTAGGAAGACGGTTGGAATTGACGTACGAAAATAGTCAGAATCGAAGACGAAGCATACTTTCAGCTAACTTTGGGCAGTGCAGAGGTAAGCATCATAGTAGTCATTAACATTGATGAGTCGACACACAGAGACTTCAATATTGTTCCACTATCACCACTTTATGGACACGGTTGTGTTCATCCTCAACTATATTTCCTCTTCCACCCCTCCGTGTTCTGCATGTCCCACGAGAACATCCAGGTATTCCTAGCGGATTAATCTCGCGCAAAGTTTATCCAATGGTGGAATCACCAGGAAACTTCCGTTCCCTCGTGCTAGATGAGGCACTGAACTGCAGCTATGTTGTATGTCACCGTTCCGCTCACCCTGGTGCGGCGGGTCCGGTTGTTTCAACGACCCCTGTGTTTGGCAACCGGCTAACTTTACTCCGTCACCGAAATCTTTTAACTGTGTTCTTACAAGCAAGCAAATCGTTCTTAAATCGGGCGTGGGCGACCCAGCTCTCACGTGGGTTGTCTGCGAGAGTTCCTACTCAGTTACAGCGATGTATGCCCGAAGCACAACCGGCATAAGTATGCGAGTACCGACCTCTGCATCGTCTCTCTCAGAGACTACCCTCGGTCGAGATGATCTTATCATTAGCTTTCGCTTCGCTCTTTGCACTGCTGCAAATATCAGTCGCGCAGACGAGCACGAGCGCTGCTCCGACGGCGACCTCCACCGTGGCATTGAACATGGCGGCCAAGGCTGCTGGAAAGCTCTACTTTGGCTCCGCTACCGACAACCCAGAACTGGCTGATACTGCCTACGTCACGATATTGAACAACACAGGAATGTTCGGTCAGCTCACTCCTGCGAACAGCATGAAGTGGGTACGTCTGTACTTTCTCCCGAGTTCAGTAGCTATGACTTGAGTAGTTAAATGCTTACGTCCTTAGGATGCGATCGAGCCCGAACAGAATGTCTTCAACTTCACAGGTGGTGATCAGATCGTTGCCCTTGCGGAGGCAACCGGGAAGATCATGAGAGGTATACCATATGCACTCTGCTGACTCTCGTGTTCATTTCGGCTCCTCAGGTCACAACCTCGTCTGGTACAGTCAACTCCCCGACTGGGTTATGTATGGAAACTGGACACCAGAGACCTTGACTTCAGTCATCGAAACCCATGTGCGAACAGAAGTCTCGCACTACGCAGGGAAAATGTGAGTTATCTCAGTACCTTTCGATGATCACGTACTAAATGACACCTTGGTAGCTGTAAGTTATCTCTCTTAATGAATTGTCATCTTTTGTGACACCCTTTGGAAGACGCGTGGGATGTTATAAATGGTAGGTCTGGCGATTTTTCGCTACTGTACGTCTGAAAGAGCCTTTGCGGATTTCAGAACCCCTAAATGATAACGGGACGATGCGTGCCGACGTGTTTTACAACACCTTGAATACTTCGTATATCAACATTGCACTCCAAACGGCCCACGCAGCAGACCCGAATGCCAAACTTTACATCAACGATTACAACCTTGAATACACCGGTAAGCTAGACCGACTGCCCCTTTGCACTGTGATTACAACGGATTGTCGACCCTCGTAGGCCCCAAGATCGATGCCATGATCCAACTTGTCGAGGACCTCCTGGGAGCTGGCGCCCCCATTCATGGTATCGGTTTCGAAAGCCACTTTATCCTTGGTGAAATTTCTCCAAGCGAGCTCCAGACTAACATGGAGAGAATCGCTTCTCTTGGTCTTGAAGTTGCCGTGACGGAACTTGACGACCGAATTGAGCTCCCTGCTACCGATGCCGACCTGGAACAGCAGATGGCAGATTACATGTCCGTCGTCCAAACTTGCATGGCTGTTTGCGGGTGTGTTGGTGTCACTGTTTGGGATTACACCGACAAGGTGCGTTCTGCAGCGCTCAAGTCACGATACTATTCAAATTGATTATTCGCATCGTAGTATTCTTGGATTCCATCCTCTTTCCCCGGCTATGGCGAGGCTTGCCCATGGGACGCGGTATGTTGCGCCATTCGAATACTTCTGTGCGATTTTCAAAGCATAACATTCACAGAACCTGGTCCGCAAGCCGGCTTACGATGGCATTGTCACGGGTTTCATGAACTACACTGCGTAATAGACTACATATCTTCAATTCATCACCCACAATCAGCCTAAAGATCTGTTGTACAACATGACGATGATACTGCCGTGCTCATTCAGCCGTCATTCACTTCATCCTTGCTTCTCACCATCGACCCAAACGGTCACCTTCTCATCATAAAACGCTAGCAAGCCCGCGATCTTGATACATTCCGCCTTGGGAGCGCGATAGTACCACACAATGTCTTTGTGGATCTCGCCATTCGGCAAGTACACGTCAAAGTAGTTTGCCCACCCCTGACCCGGTATCAGTCATGTGCGCCATGTCGATCGAATCAGGAACACGGACCTTGTATGGGCAAACTGAGGTTGTGTCCGAAGGTGCCAAGAAGTCCACCCGGGTGTCCATGACCGGGATGTACGTCCTCATACGCAGCCCGGTTTCGAATAGGAAGTATGCCCTGCGTGTGTTCGCCACTTCGACGCCGTTCACCTCGATGCGGACATGCCTGGAAGTTTGAAGTACGTCGAGTCGCTATGCGTGCGGAATCAAACCAAGTTTCTCAAAGGGCGCCGAGAGCGCGAGGAAAGATAACACACCTTGTACGGATCTTTCGGGTGTTCGTAGATTCTCTCGTCCTCTTCGAACCATGCGTCTGCAGACGCAAACCTGAGTTTGAAGAGGCCCGCGAGATCCTTGTATTTTCCCTCGCCAGTGAACTCTGTCACAGCTTCCTTGGCTGTCCGATCGCCGACCACTAGATCATAAGCTTTGGTACCTTCTTCTGGTTGGGCTTGGTCGGATCTATGCAATAAGGATGACGGCAAGTCTGACAGAGAGAAGAAATAAACAGGATAGAAAGGGTGCTCCCAGCTAACGAATGGGGAGTTGAGCTACTCTGCCCAACTGTCAGGGGCTAGTGGCGTACACTAGTTTGGGCTTGTAGGTGTCGACGACGATCTTACCGCCGAACAGAACCCTCACCCTCTTCTTTGAGTCTTCGACGTGGGGTGCTTTGAAGGGTGGTTTGTCGTAGCCTGAGGCCATGGTGGTGAGAGCAACGTTACAATAGGGGCTGAAATCTGCGAGTTTCCACAACGTTCAACAAGCACATGATTCGACGGTACCTGCGCACGGACAAGAAAGAAAGGGATATATCATATAAAAGTCAACAGATCACAGAATACAGATGTAGTCCACCTGGCCGACCATACGTATGATACCCAACTTATTCATCGTCGTCCGAATCATCGTCTGCTTCTTCAAGCCACTTCAAAAACGGCTCGCTGGCTTTCCTGACCTTCTTACTCGTTTCCTTGTCCACATATTTCTTGCTGACGTGAGTACCCCATTGCGTGACAACATCCTCATCCAGGATGTCGTTCTGGTACAATGCCATAAGGATTTTCGGAACAGCGGGGACCAACTCGGGAAAAGTCAATCCAACCAATCGCTCAATGCCTCCGAGTAAAGATTTCTGGTGCTTCTCCGAGGTAATCATCTGTACAGAGCCAAGTCAGTGGAGGCCAAAAGATCGGAATATACAGCATACTTTCGCCAGTAGAGATTTGTAAGTTGTGATCTCCTGCACAACATCCTTGGTGAACAGCGCCTGGACAAGAACGAGGAGGGTTTTGTGTTTCTTTTCCACACCCAGCTCCTCGGCCTTCTTGTAAATCTGCACTGAGCCAACGTCTTCGTCTTCTCTGTTCTCTTCGACCCAGTGGCCGAATTGAGCGTATGGGCTGTCAGCATCTTCCTCACTCCCGTCATCGTCCCCACCACCACCGAGAGACATGCCACCGACTTGGGCTCCCAGCGCTTTGATCCGAGCCTGAACTGCTTCATGGGAGGTGTCTGCGGACCAGTCATCCGTAGGAAGAGTAGTATCCGTAGTCAAGTCAGCGGCTTCGGCCTTGATCTTCTTGGTCAGCTCGTCATCACTGTCTGCGCCTGGAGCCGCATTGTCTTGACCTTCTCTAGAGACGGCGGGAGCAGCATGAACACCATTCCCGTTGCCAGTTGCGGCGCCGTTAGCTTCACCCTTACCCTTCTTGCTCTTCTTGGGAGGGTTCTTGAGAATGAAGGTGACGAGCTTGTGCCTCATGTCTATGCCTGTCCTTTCGCCACAAGCCTTGCAGTCACGGGTGATATCTTCGTTGCGACCACTCTTGAGGATGATGAGGTCGGTCTCGGGGTTTTTGCACGAACGGCAGAGGACAAACTTGTCGATGAAACCATCAAGGAGTTCACGAAGCCTGGCAGCATCGTGAGCACCGTTGACAATGTACCGATCGTTCTTTTCATCGAACGGAGTCTGTGCACCAAGTTCGCAACCGAAGAATTTGGTGATGTAAGCGGGGGGACGAGATAAAGCACGAGCGACATCGGACATATTTGGGATGACAGTCTTGATGCCGTTACCCTTTCCCTCGATTTTTGTAAGGAGTAGCGGCATGCGATAGCGGTAGAACTTGTCATCGACATCGCGGCGGATGTTGACGATTCCTGCGTTAGCCATGCTGGGCGGAGGTATTTAGGGCTTGAATGGAGAATGCATTAAGACCAGAGCCACCAAAGAGAAGTAGTTTGTGTACTCACAGTACTTATGGATTCTAACCGAGACTGACACTGATGCGACGATTTATTGAGAGGAGGTCGAAGCATGAAATTGGCTCTTCTGTGTTCGCCCCTGCGGAGACAGAAGATGGTGAATAAGCTGGTTGAGGGAGATATCGTGGGCTAGTGGAGGAGCTAAGTATTTCCAATGAAAGGCTGGGTTGCGGGTGTCAAGCTGGTTGACGGAGAGGGTGTGATGTAGACAGAGGTTACGGGCAGCGCTCAGCTGGCGAAACCCAATTTATAATGTTCCCCTCGTGTGTTTGTTTGTACACACCGCCCACCCTGTGCCGGGATTCGGCGCATGCTCACGTAAACTGTCTGAGAACGAAGTCCGGATATGGAAGATTTCCTCGTCCCTCCGCGCTTTCACGTTCTAGAATAGTGTGATGAAACCCATCGGCCAAGTGCTGAGGTAGCATTCAAAGAAACTAACTTGTAGTACCGATGGGAAGAGAGCTACATCCACAACATAGTGGAACACGCTTAGAACCTGGTATTTCTTACTCTCCAAATGGGAAAAGTTACTCGCAACTCGGGTTCTCCAGCGTCTTGTAGAACGTGTCCAAGTTTGTCTTGATCGCAGCCTCAAGCTCGGAAGTCGGGTTTGGGCACAGTTGACCTGTCTCTGGTGAGCGTAGCACAACCGAGAAGAATCAGCGCGGGGAACTCTGCGCGTTGTCCAACGTGGCATTCAGCGTCGTGTCCGTCGTCTGGTTGCCCACGAAGAAGGCGAAAGGAAAGGTCGTTTCTGTATAGGCAGTTAGGTAACGGAATCGTTGATGCGCAGGGCCTTTTGCAAGGATGCGGGTTCGACGATGATCAAGCCGTCTCCGACGAGGTTTGCAGTGCAGACGAGCTATGGAACGGATGAGGAATATAGACAAAAGTGGTAACCCGTACCTACCTGGCCAAACAAGGTCTCATTGAAACTGTAGTTGTTGCCCAAACAATAGTCTCCATGAGTAGTGGGTATTCGATCCCGGGCAGGGACCACGAATGTCACCTGGTCGATCAGGCTGGTATGGGTGGGCTGCGATACACCAACTTTGCGGATGTCGTGGATGGGAGGGGGGAGGTTGTGTACCAGGGGTGATGCAAAAGGCTCGCGCTACAGCCCGGACCTCCTCTGGAGACAAACCCGCGAGCGAACGATGTTCCGGGAAGTTTGCTAGGTGCGGGAATCCCAGCGCACATGGGACGAGTGCAACTAGTATCGCTGGGTTCCTCAACCTCATCCCTAACATGAACAAGGAGTCAGAAGAAACAAAACTGGTGAAGAGGACAAATCGCCCACTGGTAATCTTATGTACCCAAGGAAAATTCAAGGTGCCGCACGCGCAGATTAGTTTTCGTTGGCGGCCCCGGCATCAAGGAATTGCCAACTACGTCCTTCAAGAAGCAGACCACTGGCAGTGCAGCTGCGGCGGCGTATCTCGCAATATCCGTACCGACCCAACACCCTTTTTAGTCCCATTCGGGGTTCAGAGCGTCGCGCTGCTCGGCATCTTGGCAAGGTGTCTAGCAAGCCTGCACCTCCGAGGCATTGATTCTGTGTTGGCAGAGTAAGGCGGGACTCAACTTTACCGTGCTGTAAAAAGGTTCCCATCTTGCCAAACCTGAAGTGGACAGAATGCACTAACGCGCTCATAATACGGTGATTAAAGCGCGGCTGGTGCCACCGTGGGCCACGCATCCAACCACCGCAACCATAGCTTGGCTATGGCATCTGATAGAATTGTTCAAATACCGTATATGGACGGACAAATAACCGGAGGTACTTGCCCGCCGAGTGGCTTCTGAACCGTGTGCCAACAATGGAATGAATTTAGCTGAGACTCTGCATCCCGGGATAGGGACTAGATCATCGAAGTTCAAGTTTATGCTTGCACGCCCCGGCCACTGGCATGCATGGCGAAGAGCTTGTCCAAGTCTCCAAGATTATCGAGAGTTAACCTGGAACTCTGGCGTATCCGCGCACCACTGCTTGTTTGGTGAAAAGCCTGGTACGACAATGATAAGAGGAACAGGAATCTCCTTCAACTTGGGTCTGCTTACGGGAAACTGTACGATGACCAACATCTGCATTGAAAGACAGTGTTTAACGTTATTGCTTGACGACTCTACCGCAGGCCGTTCAGAGCTGTGATCAAAGGACGGCTAGCAAGAAAGGAAATTACTGTAAGCAAGGGTACCGGGTCGATGACACTACCAACCACAAAAAAGGCTGGTGGGGAGTCCCCACCAGCTTTTCAAACTGTTGATGACTTGAACTACTACAGTACAACTCCGTGCAATGAGCAACGTGCGTTCCTGGTGGGAGTATGAGGAGATTCACGTGAGTGAAGTTGGGTTAATTTACGGTGAACGCGGAGGTTTGAGGCTTGACGGGGGCTGAATTTGGACACGCGGATTTGGGGCTATCATCTGCTCTGTTACCGTTGTAAGCATGTCATATGTTGCAGAGATGAAAGGCCGTGCGATAAACAATTGTGAGTCGAGAATCTCAGAACAAATGAAATATTACAGTAAGTGCATTCTATTCCACCTTGCCATTGTCTGAAAAGACATGTTAGAGTTGTTTCACTCAAATTCATATTCGTGTGAGCATACTGGAAGGTCATTAATCATTGGCGATTAATTGATATCTGACCATTGACGGGAACGCACGATCCGTATACCACCTCACGTAACACCACAGCAAGTTTGGAGTCAGGCGCTATTACGACGACTTACCGGAGGTTGATGACCATCGCAAAAGCGGTGCAAAACTCCTGCCACTGTTGCTACAGGTTTCAACCCATTGGTTGAACGTGCCATTGCGTTGGAGGTAGCATTTGCCGTATATCATGGAAATGGTATATATCGCAGCGCAACTCGAGCATGCCTCAAAGTGCACATATATCGAGCAAGGGCAAATATGATATCTCGCAGGTCACAGACTCGGAATCTGGCGGGCTCGCAGCGGCTGAGGAGCTGTGCTGAAACACCGTCTCGTGCCAGGCGACAATGCCATAAGGGAAAGACTCGGTGATGAGGAGACAGGCCAAGGGTAGTAGGGACTCCTAGGGCTCGAGTGGGAAATGCGTGGTTAAATGAGCTTGGTTCCAAGTGGTATGCGCTAAACAGCTGATCTCTACTAGGGGTGGCCGTTTGGACATTGACCTTAGCTCACCTCTCCTCGGGCCCAGGTAGCCTTCGCACATCGTGACGACTGCTGTAGGCACGCAATCTTTCGATGTGAACTTGTCATCATAAGGTTTGGCTCCAAGCCAATGGCACAGCGAATTGACACAAAAAGTTGACTTAACAATCAGCCTGGGACCAGACTACTTAACAATCGTCAGATTTATTCTCGGGAAATGTCTGACGGGAGAATACTGACCTGTTCGAGAGGCAAACCCGTCCACATGAACCAATCTCCCCGTCCATAGCCTTCCACGGAGGTGGGTACGATGCCATTTGATAACTGGACACGATCGCAAGTCGTTGACATCTTGCCTTGTAGGCGCGGTGGTACCCAGCAGTTATACCTTGAAATATTTTCTTCTCTGTTAGCACCAACTCTCCATGCTGATGAAAGCAAAGTACCGAAACTGGTGAGTTGCGAGCAAACCACAATGCAGATAGCGGTCTCCAGTCCCTCTTACGAATATGCACGAAAGAATATTTGCTCCTCGTCGGTCTACCCTTACCAATATAGTGATGCTGCGGACACCAAGGACCAAAGACGGGGAACCGAAGAGGCACTGACGGAAGCAAAGAGTCACCGGAACCCCGAACTTAGCAAATAGAATCCGGGTTTAATTGTTGCTGTCATCCCTGAAGCATCCTGGCGAACTCACTTGGATGCGTGCATTTGAAACTCAAGAGGAAGCGGAAGCAGACTTTTCCATATTTACCATGTTTAGTGATGAAAGGCGGGCGGCTCGTTCCTGTCAAAGAGTGACTTCTCTGGCGCGAATTCATCGTGACATTGTCATGTGCTGAAGTTGATGAGCCTCGCAAATTGCAATCAAGTCAACTCACCCAGGAGTTCGAAGTATGGTGATTACATTCAAGAATCTTACACGCAATTACGAGGTGGCTGCCATGGGTGCTCGTCCTATGTTGTGGAAGCAATCAGGACCGAATATCCCGCGCCAGACCTGAGTCACATCGATCAAGTCGCTGCTTAGTCGCAGCACTAGCTGGCAACGTCTTTCACTCTTGACTCTGCAACACGCCGCACGAAGTCGGACACCTCTGTGCTTTATCTCCCCATGTGGACTGTACCAATCTTCGTCCTACAACTTTTTTCATGATCTTGCATCACGGTTCAACGGATAGACCTCACTAGCTTCCACGCTGTTAAATTCTGCCTCCAATACAAGCAAGGCTTCTGTCCGACCGGGTGTCTACACGTGTCTTTGTCGAGCATATGGCAACCAAGAGCGGTCAGGAATGCGAATTTGCGTCTGCAAACGCCAAATCTGCCGACATGTTACTTAAATGCCAGTGCGACCACCTGTCACTGACAAACGCACTCACCGACACGATCCAACAACTTACGCACTCTGTCCTCGCGCAACCATGACTCTGAGACTGTAGCATTACTGACAGAAAGTAACATTAAGACGCGTCGGTGGTGCACGTAACTGTAGACGACTTGCCCGCGCTCTAGATGGGTACCTTTGGTAAAACAACCACTCATACCTTCAAGACATCATCTACTGTGATGAAATCCATCGATCAGGTGCTGAGATCATCATCCAATAGCATCAACATTAAGTACCGAGAAACCAATTTGTACTACAGATGGGAAGAGAACTACATCCACGGCATAATGGAACACCTTTAGAACCTCCGTTCCGATTTGAGCTTTCTTACTGCCCAAATGGGAAAAGTTGTTCGCAACTCGGGTCCTCCAGCGTCTTATAGAGAGTGACCAAGTTGGTCTTGATCGCGGTCTCAAGCTCGGAAGTCGGGTTGGGATAAAGCTGAGCTGTCAAGTTGACCTGTCTTTGGTACGCATAGCACGTCTGAGAAGAATCAGCGTGAGAAACGTTGCGCCGGATCAGCAAGATCGACGTACGGTCCCAGGGTCTTCTGGATTCACCACATAGTTACCCACGCCTTCATTCCGACCCGGCGGCACACCGACCAAGTTGAATATCTTGCCAAACATGGTGGAGACCTGGGAAAAGTCGTATGGGGCCTGGCGACGATAGAATCCGTCGGGGTACTTGTGCAGCTTGAAGAAACTCCGCGCGTTGTCCAACGTGACATTCAGCGTCGTGTTCGCCGTCTGGTTGCTCACGAAGAAGGCGAGGGGAAAGGTCGTTTCTGCATAGGCAGTGAGGTAACGGGGGGTGTCAAACGAAAAGGTCGGGTTGCGTGCGATGGAGTCATTGATGCGAAGGGCCTTTTGCAGAGATGCGGATTCGACTGTGATCAAGCCATCTCCGACGAGGTTGGCGGCATAGATGAGCTGTGGAACAGATGAGGAATATAAACACGAGTAGTAACCCCTACCTACCTGGTCGAACAAGGTCTCGTTGAAACTGTAGTTGTTGCCGAAATAAAAGTCTCCGCGAGTGGTGCTAGCGTCACCTAGAGTTGAGAGTTGTGATCGATGATCAGTGCCTGGTTATTCGGAGTTACCGAAGATATCCGGATAACGAAACTTACCTTCGAAGTTGCCGTGGATGTTAAGCCCGGGAGTGAGTTCATCTTCTGCAGTCGTGTTTGCACCAATGCTCATCAAGTTGGTCAAATGGTTCCCGTCAACAACAAATGCCTATTTCGTTTCCAAACACCATCCATCGGTTAGCAGAATAAATGAGACGACGGATTATCCTCAGAAATACCCCGTAAGTGACGAACGAAGCCAAGTTCCATCCCATGTTGAAACCTGTGAGTTCCAGATTGAACCCTCGATGAGGATCCCTGTGCCATGATCTACGTACCTTCTTGGACAGCATTGATGATCTCAGCCGGAGTGGCCACGCCGTTACGGTTGAGATACTTTGCAAAAGAACCATGTTTGTGGGCAAGCCGCGTCACAGAGATCTCCGATCACTTACCCCGTGAGAGGCTAGGGTGTTCAATCCCGGGCAGGGCCCACGAATATCGCCTGGTCGATCAGGCTGGTATGGGTGGGCCGCGTCATAAACCAACTTTGCGGACGTGTCGTTGATGGGAGGCGGGAGAGGTTGTGGACCGGATGTGCTACTAAAGGTTCGTGCTACAGCCCGGACCTCTTCTGGAGACAAGCCCGCGAGCGAACGATATTCCGGGAAGTTCGCTAAGTGCGGGAACCCCAGTGCACATGGCACGAGCACAACCAGCATCGCGAGGTTCTGTAACCTCATCCCGAACATGAACAAGAAGTCGGGGGAAATAAAACTGGCAGAGAACGAATCGGGTACCAGTGATTTTATACCCAAGAAAAATCCAAGGTGACACGCGCGCAGACTAGTTTTCGTCAGCCACTGCCTCAAGAGCTTCCGATGTACTGTGTCCTGGAGGAGAATCACCGGGAGTGCAGCCGCCGCTGCGGATTTCACAGCATCTGTATATCGATTCAATGCCATTTTTAGTCCCATTTGGGATTGAGAGCGCTGCGCTGCTCGGCATCCTTGGCAAGGCGTCTACCAAACTAGCAAGCTTGCAATTCGCCATTGGTTTGTGTTGACGCAGTCAGTGCGGAACTCGACTTTACAGTGCTGTAAAAGGTTCCCATCTTACTGGATATGCAGTGGCGACAAGGAACAAAAGGCAACCCAGGGGCGGTATTCTCATGACAGGGTACCTGAAACGCGGCTGGTGGGCCATGCGTTCAACCACCGCAGCCATGGCTTGGCTATTGCAACCTGTTAGAGTTGTTCGGTGATACAATTAATGCAGAGGGTTTCTCACCTGTTCCAGCATGTTTCAACCGGGTTCTTGACTGGATGTTGACATGCATATACTCAGCCGTCTACATACTCACGGTGTAGTTCGATTTATGTCCTGACCAGTGCTGAACACTCTCTGGCCGTACAGCCACGATCGCCACGAAGGAGAGAAGTTGGAGACTGTGACACAACAAATGAATGAGCAAATGTCAGGATGAAGTTCCCCGCCGACGAACCACATGCAACAATGGAACAAATTTACCTGAACGTGCACCCCGAGACACACTGACCACTAGATCGTTGAGGCTTATGCTTCAAGTTGCGTGCTTGAGCCAGACGTGTCAATGGCTAAGAGCTCAGTCCAGGTGAGGTTCGGGGTTGACTTAGAACCACTACTTGTTTGGTGGCACGGGTACGATAAGAAATGGAGCCTATCTGCACAGACACTCTTATAGTGCTTTGCTCATCCAAGTTGGTCCGGTGGCAAGAGACGCCTCTTATCCCACTGAAGTAAGAGTGTTGATTGGCCGTTTGTTTCCGAAATGGGCGAAACCCTGAACTAACCCAAAAATAAACACTGAATCCAACTCACCAGCAGGTTTTCCGAGCTGTTGATTGAGGGAGGAATGCAGGCTCCCCACCACTACTAGAGAGGTCGAGGCGATATAATAGGGCACAACAAGTGCAGCGCAGACTTGGCGAAATCCAGTAGTAGTGGAGTCCTTCGAGTGGCTGTGAAGAAATTGAAACCCGGGACAACCTTGCTTGGCAAGGTCATATGAAAAATGATTTCGTGCACAGATCGTCAACTCGGGAACTGCCGCTGGAGTTGAGGGTGGAACTGGTGTGGCAGTTCAAGGGTGTGAATTCATTCAAGAGCAATCCAACAACATTATCGGAAGAAGAAAACCCGCGGCACGGCGGAACTGCAGCTTGCGATAAGTAAACACGTGAAAGTCCTCATTATGACCCGGCAGAAACCTTGCAAGCAAGGGAATAATAGAATATAATTTAGGAAACGGGTTTCGTGAATCCCAGTCGCAATAGGTGTCAATAAAATGTAATTTAGGAAATGGGGTTCGTGAATCTCTGTCGGGATTATTGTTCTGGGTTTCAATTTCTTCACAGCCACTCGGAGAATTCCACTAGATTTCGCCCAAGTCCATGCTGCCCTAATAGTTGTGCCCTAGTAGATCGCCTCGACCTCTCCAACAGTGGTGAGAAGGAGGAACGAGTATCTTCCTCTTTGGTCATACGGGAGCGTATGACAAATAGCTGTTTGCAACGAGCAACGTGTACCGTGACATAAACTTAATTTCGGGAAAGACACTGGACTATCAAAGTAGAAGAACATACTCGTACAAATATAAGTTCTGGGCTAGATGCAACCTACGAACCCACCATACGTCTATGCTTTCGTGGACATATTTCTGAGGTGACATCTTGCGACTGAGGTTGACCATGTAACATTGTATGTGGTAAGCGCAGCCCTTTGTTTAATATCGCGTATTTTTATCTCTTCGATAACCGGCACAATTTACGTGGTTGTGTGGCAAATTCGCACATGCTACTCGCGCGCGAACAGGGACCGTACGTGCTCGACGACCTTTTATTCGGCTTGGGGATCTGCCAGTAGTTGACGATTTCCATTCACCCCTACGGTTCGCTCCCTCAAAGAACAGACTTCACTGAAGTTCAATACAGCCCAGGAACCATGGTGACCCCAGGACTAGCTCTCTTAGCACGCACCGCGGGGCTCTTATTTGCATACTGTCTAATCGGTTCCGCACTCTGGCGTCTCTTGGCACTGTGCGGAATACCGACATCAACCTGGTGGTTGGCGGCCGGGCTCATTGCAGGCTTGCCTCTGGGAATCGCACTCAGGATTCATGCACGCGATAAGGAGGCGGCTGCCTTGGGTGCTCGTCATATGCCTGTTTTGCAGGGCAAGTTTGCAAACATCGGTATGATGCTTAAATTGATGGAAATCATGAAGAACGGATATCCCGGTACGAGCCATCGATCATACCTTTATTGAGCAAAACCCAGACCTGTGTGGACAGGGGACGGCATTGCAACCAAAGTCGCAGAAGTCGGCACTTGCTTTAATTTTCGTGTGATGTATGGTGACTTTCTGTTTACTTGCGAGCCACATCACATAAAGGTGCGACAACCGGTGTCTATCTCGCTGGGCTAGCTGACGCTCGTACAGGCCATTCTGGCAGCCAATTTCGAGAGCTTCGCCAAAGGTAGACAGTAGTAACATTGGAGTTTCGATCATTGCATAACTCGTCATTCTAGGGGACATCTTCAGAGCTACGGTGCTGAATGTGTTGGGTACAGGCGTCTTTAACGCTGACGGTAAGTAACTCCTTACAGCCTCTTGTTCATCATGACTTTACTCTCAATCTTTCAGGCGATATGTGGAAATTTCATCGTTCGATGACCCGTCCATTCTTCACTCATGATCGGATCAGTCACTTCAATATCTTTGATCGTCATGCTGAGCATGTGATCACCCTGATGAAGTCTCGTCTTCGTGCTGGGCATCCGGTGGACTTCCAGGTATGTTCATGCCCGTCTATTTCCCTGCCTTGAAGCGGACTCAAGATCCTCAGGATGCTATTTCACGTTTCACCCTTGACTCCGCAACAGAGTTTCTCTTCGGGAAATGTGTAGACAGTCTCTCCGCCGGCCTTGTTTATCCCTACAACGTGACTCCGGTCGGGAACTTGGTTGGTAACTCCAAGGTCGCCGACGACTTTGCTCGTGCATTCGCGGACTCTCAATACATAGTTTCTCAACGAGTTTTCAAAAATTGGCTGTGGCCTCTGTTCGAACTTTGGGGCGACAAGACTGTAAAGCCGATGAAGGTCGTGAACAGCTACATCGAACCCATGGTACAGGACGCGATAGAGAAAGCGAAGATGGCCACCCTGAACGGGGAGAAGCCCACCCCTGAGTCCTCCGATGAGGACACACTCCTTGATCACCTCGTCCGACTTACTACTGGTGGGAGGTGTTATTAGTCGCGCTATTCCTCTTAACCATTTTCTGTAGATCCTGCGGTCCTCAAGGATGAGATCTTGAACATTATGATCGCTGGTCGTGATACAGTACGTGCGACCACATTGTTGTTTGGTTATGAACTAATTATTTGTGACAAGACGGCCGGGACACTGACATTCGTTGTTTATCTTTTGTCAACGCATCCCCACGTGCTTGTTCGTCTTAGGGAGGAGATCATGACCAAGATTGGACCCAGGAATCGCCCTACATATGACGCGATCCGTGACATGAAGTACCTCCGCGCAGTTATCAATGGTAAGCTACTTGCTGTGGTCGATTGGAGAGATCTCATAGATTGTTACTCCAGAAACGTTGAGACTGTTCCCGGCCGTGTAAGTCCTTGCGTCTACCAATCAGATATACAGCCTACTCATTTTTTATTGCAGACCAATGAATGTTCGGTGAGCAAGATTTTCTTTTCATCAACAAAGTGCTCACTGCAAGCAGTCAGAGCACCAAAACAACCACTTTGCCCTCTTCCGACCCATCGGAAAAGCCATATTACGTGCCAGCAAATACTCAGTATGTCACTAGCCCATATCAAGTTACAAAACGTAACAACCTCCAACAGGGTTGGGTATTCTGTATTCTTCATGCACCGCCGAAAAGATCTTTGGGGCCCAGATGGTAAGAGGTTTCACCTGGTGTCCATTCCTACTGATCTCGTCTGGCCTGGGCAGCTGAGGAATTTGATCCCGACCGCTTCCTCGATCATCGGTTACACAAGTATCTCACACCACAACCATTCATCTTCCTTCCATTCAATGCTGGTCCTCGTATTTGTCTTGGTCAACAGGTAAGCACTTACATACACACATTTCTTCTTACACTTGATAACAGAGTGTTATCCGTCAACTTTAGTTTGCGTATAACGAAATGTCTTTCATCCTGATCCGGCTCTTGCAACAATTTGACTCGATCAGTCTAGCACTAGACGCACAAGCTCCTGACACACTTCCTCCTGCCGATTGGGCCGACGGGGAAGGCCGAAAGGCGACGGAAAAGATCTTCCCGAAGGTGCATCTCACGATGTATGCGCATGTAAGTTCCCAGTCGATGATTTTGATTATGGCTGTGGTTGTCTGACACACGTCGGCACAGGGTGGGTTGTGGGTGAGAATGACTGAGGTCGATGATGAGATCGCCTGAGCAATAGAGCTGGCAGTGACGACACCCGGATGCTTCCTTGAATTTCGTCGTTGTTTCACAAATAGATCCGATTTGTTCCTCTACTTGTACCATATACCGGTGGCTTAGACTTTTCGCTTAGTACCAATAGCTGTGTAGTCGCCAGTACTTTCTTAACATATCTGACAGTCATTACATTGAGCCTTTATGTTATACAACTTGTGCTGGTCGACTTGCCAATGGTGCATGTGCAATCCATTGGCTGGTTTTGGGGATAGAATGAGTAGTGATGTTGTCAATGTACAAAAGGAAACATGATGAATATCCCTAACCAGTGAAAGTGTTAACGACTATACATGTCTAAAGCTTGGGCCGGTTCTCAAATGCTTTGTCTCTCACCGCGAGTCATTCAGTACCTTCGAGAAGTTTCTCTACGGCAACATCGATCGCTTGAGGAGTCGTCGTGGACGCCCAGCGATTCACGACATTGCCATTCTGATCGATCAAGAACTTCTCAAAGTTCCACTGTAGCAACCCCACACGTTAGAATGACAAAAAAGAATCCAAGGATACCAAGCCACGGACCTTGATCCGAGTCAAACCCAGGATGCCAGATTTCTCGTTCTTGAGCCACGCGTAAACAGGGTTGGTGTTGTCACCGTTGACATCGGATTTCTTCATGAGAGGAAAGGAAACACCATGGTTGAGCTCACAGAACGACGCGATGGTTGCGTCGTCCTCGGGTTCCTGTCCCCCAAACTAGACAGGAGATGTTGATCCAAAGGTATTACAACGAGTCGCATTCAACCCACTCACTTGATTGCAAGGGAATCCGAGAATCACTAACCCACGGTCTTTGTGTTTGTCATACAGGGCTTGCAGGCCTATGAGAGAGGGGATCGTCCGTCCTGACCTCCGTGATTAGATGACAGAAGTTTCTTACCCTTGTACTGCGGAGTAAATCCGCTATAATTCCATTGTCAGCATATACCAGTCTTTTCTATTCTAATTCCGAGCAAATGGGGTGTGCATACCACTGTGATGCGACGTTGACGATGAGGACGACCTTTCCTTTCAGCTGCTCGAAATCATAGGTCTTTCCACCCGGAAGATCTGCTTTGAGGTCGTAAAAGGTGGGCGTAGTCGATGACATCGTTTGCCTTGACGAGGTTGAGTGTAACCGTTGCAAGCGTTGGTGTATTGAAACAGAGGTTCTAGAAAGTTTCCAAGGTGCGAAACTATACTGGAATCGACAATTGAAGAGAGGAACTAAGTTGATAAATAGTCGCAGCTGAGAGCGGACTAGACGACGAGTCGCAGTTGGTTTGAAGATGAGCTGCATCACTTAGCCGGTTGTTACCGGTTATCAGTACTTTTTAGGCAGTCACATTCCTCCGCAAAACACAAGTATACTGTGGTTCACATAAAGTACTAACAATTTTATACAGTTGCAGATGCAGAAACACTCGGTATATCACTGTATTAAAGGAATGTAGGTACCTGGTATTCTCAGTGTTGCCACTGAAGCAAAACTACGGTATAGTAGTGCTTATTTAATCAAAATAACGTAGCTACCAACACCATTTGATAAATCGATAAGCAAGCCTGAGATCCCCATTACACGTCCGAGAACAAAACCAAGGACTGCCTGGCCACTCCGTCGCTAGTCACCAGAAGGTTATCCTAGACAAAGGTAGTCAGAAATCCCACGGATTCGAGGAATGGTAAAGAACGGACCCAACAGGCAGAACCCAGGCCTGCGTTGCCAATCCAGCCAGGTTCCCAGTACACGATTCCCAACGCCTTGTCACAAGAGTTGTTAAGGTTCACGTTGTCAAGAACGGCAGCGATGTCCTCGTTCCATATGATCTGCCCATCGACGTCGGCAGGAATAGTCGGTTCACTGAGTGGTGTTACTGTCGTGTTACAGATTGCGGGCCAATCGGTTTCAATAACGAAGACTTCCTGCAGATTTTTATGAGAACCGAGTTATCTGCCCAGCGGATGTTATGTCACGAGCCTTGTCGTATTTAGACACGACGTAATCCAATGAGGAACCCAGATTCGAGAGAGTTGCGGTTGTTCCATAGAACGGATAGAAAGAGAAACCCATCACATCGACGTCCGACTCTGTTAGGCCTCCACCCGAGCACCCTTCGGTCTCGTCGACGTTGAAAATCCCGTTGAAGAAGGAGGTAATATTAGCTTGATCCCATCCATTAGCCAAGTGGATGACATTTTTCGTCCGTGGAGAAGCATCACGGACTGCACTTGCACCGGCATGGAGAAGTTGGGATGCCCCGGTGAAACCGTTGACAGAAATTCGTCCTGTGGGCCAGAGAAGACCATCGTTGATTTCATTCCCGATCTGCGTTCAAACATCCAGGTTGTTAATAACGCCGCAAGCGCCAACATGGTCATTGTATCTGAACATAGGGAAACGAGCAAACCTGGATGAATTGAATGGGAGTTCCTTGGTCATTGAATGCCTGCACAAGGTCGTAAGTGTAACTAGGAAAAATCTACGCGTCAGCTATGATCGCAAAAGACTGAAAAAGGGTGAGATTAAAGACATACCGGTAAACGTGCGACACAAGTCCCTCGAGATCGGAAGGCCAACCGGAAGGGATGGCCTGGTGGTCACCGTCGGCCCCTGCGTTTTATAGCAATTAGTTCGTTGCACGGCCCTGATTCATATGAGGGATGTTACAAATATCATCATAGTGAAGATCGATCAAAAGGTCCATGCCAGCAGCACTGGCCCTTTGAGCAAGCTCAAGACCGTAAGTCAGATTGTATGTTCCGGCGGTCCAAATACGAATACGGGCAAGGTTGAACCCATAATCAGAAAGAATATTCTCAAACGGCTGAGGTGCAGCGTCTGCCGAAGCAGTGTATTGGATGTTGGTTGTCGACTCCAGTAGAAGCAAGGACGAGAAGTCAGCACCATGGTATGGAAGGGCAGAAACGAGACTGAGCCCAAAGGCTACCAGGGAAATCACAGTGCAGCGCATACTGTGGAGTTCCAGGTGCGTATCTAGGGCATAGCATGGGTAAGTGCACCATGACAAAGGATACGAGCGCAGAGCTAACATAGTAGTGACGTCACCGTAGTTGGGGGGGAGTATGAGCTGTACTGGTGTAGTGATAACCTATCGAGCATAATAAGTAAAGCAACATGGGTGTAACAGAGTACTATCTCACCTCAGTGTAGTTCGGGGGGGGGACAAGCTGAGGCGCGCTGTCCTAACGAGCCAGTTTAAATGCCCTCCGGGCCAGGTAGGAACAAATACCAGTATCAACAAGATGTCAAAATGAAACGAATGATGAAGTAGTCCAGTTACAAGGCACAATGCTCCGACGACATGCTTCAATGAGGGCAACGACTAGTCTGGTGACCAGCCCGTACCGATGAGGCAAGCCGTCGATACTACTGCCTCATATGCACGGGCTGGTCACCAGACTAGGCAACGACACGACACGACGGCTTGACCTCATCTGACACACCCGGGTCTGCCAAGCAATACTACCCGCGGTGTCGAAATACCTGCGGGTATATGTGTATCATACATGTGTATTTTTATCTCGAAGAAGTCAATGGTATTGAGGTACTGCGAGAGTTAGACTCTGACCTCCAAATCTCGCGCTTTTCGAGACCTTTTATCACGTCAACTAAGTCAGCGTTTCCAGATCACTTCGCAGCCACGATTTAAGGTGGAAAGGGCTTGAGTCGATGAAGCTGAAACTCAGTTCCGAATGAAATGAAGGAGATGTCGACCTTGAGAAATTCTCGCTCAACAGTTGTTGGGAACGTTCAAGAAACATGTAGTAAAATAGCGTGGCCGGGGATAAAAGTATGATAATGACTTACGAGGAATACCAAGATAATCAAGAGCCATCTGGTAACTATCTGGTGTAAGTTTGGGTACAGAACGTAGTAAATCTAACCACCATTTCAGGGGGTTGCCCACTTTCTCCAATGGCTTTCCCGAGGTGTGCGCCAAGCCCGTGCGGCCATCGGTGTTTGAAGCGTCACTAGGTCACTGGCTCGTGGCTAGCCCACGGAAAAGCCGCCAGCCATGGGCGGTGGCGTTCCCACAATAAGAGATGCTCGGTGGAGTCTTATTGTGAGTTTAAGCGTCATCACGACGGCTAAACCAGTTCATCGTCCAACGAAGATAGTTGCATCAAATACTAATGATCCTTCCTGACCCGCTGTTCATATACAACGCAATCCGTTTCGGTTGGGCACCCACCTCCCTTCAGAAGCTCGCGTCACGCATTTTGTCCATCTCTGCCAACTCAGAGGCTTACTCAGCCTCATCATTCGTCCTCATCATTCATAGAGTCATAATGGCGGCGCCATGCATGACTTCAAACCCTGCGTGCCATACCTATGCATATCCTCATCATTTGTGGAGATAGTCTCCCTTCAAGCGTGTATGAGCTTCCCGTGAGGCATCGCCGGGAAGGAACGAGAACGGTTGCTGGGCGGTTAATACACACTACCTTTTACCTTGCTGGAAGCAAGCTCATATGGTGCACATTGATTCTGCTAATCGTCGACAGGTCCAAATAGGCCCCTAGTAGGCTATGATTGGGACCCTGGGCCACAGTCGATTTCGAGTCGGTTTGAGTTTGATTAAGTAAAAGGCAAGGCGAGAGAACATGAAGGCGATATTATAGACGTGCACAGGCTACTTTCTACGACGGGAGCGAAAACGCAATAAGTCAGTGCGAGCCGCCTCATTCTCCTTCACTGTCGGCAACGCCGACCAATACGAGTTTGATTCTGCAACTCCGAAACTCCGCCTCAACTATATTATCTTTACCGCCTTTTATCACTTCAACCAATTTTTTTACCTCCCTACTCAATTGTATCAAACTCACTGGACTGACTGATACGACACTGCTATCCGTGGTGAGTTGTCAAACCCTTACGGCTTCTCTGTATTCTTTACGATGATATCAATAATCACCTAAACCTGAGCCGCTATCGGCACTGGTGAAAAACACCCTAAACACTAAGAACAGCCATCTGATTCTTTGGTCTTCTTGATTCCAACTTTCGTTTACTGTTTACTGACTCTTCTCATCCCAGAAAGTCCACACAAATATATTGTAGGATTAAGTTGTAGAATATCGGTATGCCATAAGTGAACAGTATGTGCTGATAATAAGAAGCATGCTGGCATCAAATGAATGGGACCCTCGGACGCAAACTGTATCTCGCAATACATGTTTCTACTTCTGTCCGGCCAGTTCAATTATTTTTGCCTCTCTTTCGCGCTATAGGAAAGGTCAGCCCTGTTCATGTACACGATGCCATTGACAGACCTCATCCGTTGCCTTTATAATGCGAAGTCTCTCTACCTCGCGCGCGCATTCAGCGATGCGCGTCTCCGTCTCGTTCACAGTTTCTCTTGCCGAGTCCAATCGTTCTTGCTGGGCTCGAACCACCCCTTCTTTTCCTTCCCATCGTGCGCGCTCCTCGGCACAACGTGCTTCGGCGCAAGCACGCAGTTCAACTGTTCGAGCCTTTTCCTCTTGAAACCTGCTTTCGGCCTTCTGCGCGGCGGAGAGTGCCCTGGCGAGCGAAGCTTCGGCTTTTGTTTCTCGTTTAATCGCTGCTTTATGAAGGCTTTGAAGGGCGGAGAGGCTCTTCAGAGCCGAGTCTAGAGCCACCTTTTCGGTGGTTGATTCCGTCTTGAGGAGCTTCGAAAACTTCTTAGACTCCTGCCCTGTCATTTTTGCGTCAGCGCCATGCGTAGGTCTTGGTTAGAAAACCCACACTCTTCTTTCGCAATTCGATCCTTCTGCTTCTGACTCAATGATCGTTCAGCTTTGGCGCCCCTGATGAAGAAACTTTCGTCAACGTCGGGCTCGGCATCCGGTCCTGTGAGTGGAGCGCCATTCGCAAATGCAGAAGTCGTCCCAGTGGTGTGCGTCGTCCGGACCGACCCTTTTCTTCTCAAAGTGCTGCCACCCCTACCGAAGGTCATCTTCATTCCAGATATCTGTTCTTCTTGGCCACCAGGTTCAGTGGGGAGAGAACGGAGGGAAGGCGTTCTTTGTCCAGCCCCATCGTCTGTATGCTTCGACTGGGAGCCCATCCCTTCTGTATGGGAAGGTTGAGTGCTGCTTAGATATCCGGAAGCTGCAAAGTGAGGTGATACAATGTATAAGCGAGATAATCCTCTGGTCTTGTGTTCGGAGAAACCGTCATTCTCACCTCCGGGATGGGTTTCAACGGAGCTGCTTCCTGGTTCCTCAGTAGCGTCATCTGTATAAAGAGGGAATTGCATGACAAGCGCGTCGTAATAACGAGTTTGATCACTAGACACTGAAGGCGTTGGGGTGGCAGACATACAACAGAGATGAGACAAGCGTAAAAAATGTCCGCAGCAATAAAATTGAGACAGTGTTAAATAACAATCCCGACTGGTTGATCGACGACGTCATTCATCAACCCCTTGCTAGCCGCTACCGTGGCTACCACAAGTCCTCGTTGAACTCACGAACGGTCGTCACCAGCAGCTCATCCTCCTGTTCAGCGTACAACGCCTTGACCACTTCCTGCTCCTTCCAACCTCCTCCCTTGACGGGTTCTAGGCTATATTCTATGGATAAAGCAGAAAGTGCCCCTCCATAAGCTTGTGAGATGCCTGCATAACAGCGATCAGAAGCAGCTCTTTCCACGGTAACAGCGGAACGAACCAGTATCGATGATGAGCACTTTGCCTCCGCAGCGCGCCACGATGCTTTGCAAGTGGGGCGTGTGTCCCATGACCATCCGACGCGTACCGGTCTTCTCTAGAACTTGGTCCACGTGCGCACATATCTTGGACTCATCTTCCTCTGCCCACCCACGGTACCACAGAGGACCGTCACTGCTGTAAAGACGCACCTCCTCGCGCGTAGTCCCTGCGGGTAATCCGGGATATGCGTGGGGTGGGTGAGGGGGAGGCTGCGGCGAACGAGATCTCAGTCTACGAAGAAGCGATGCAGAGAGATTATTAATTGCGCTCGGGAATGGCTGGAGGTTTGGGTATGTTGGCGCCAGCCCTCCATGCACGAAAGAGAATGCTGCATGGGAGAGTGGGCCTGCGTTTGCATGCGCATACATGCTGCCTTTCTGAGGCGGATAGTCGGTATTGGGAGGTCCGAGGAGGCTGTGAAGAGGAAGACGTGCAGCAGTCGTGTAGTTGGATGCCCAGGTGCTACCGAGCCAGCCAGTCGTAACGGCCTTCTGACGCGCGCTGATGGAGCCAAACGTCTCGATTTCCGTGGGGTAAACATATCTGTGTGGCGTGTTCGTCACGCGATCTGTGCAGCGGAAGATTTGGGACAATTTACCTCCAGTCACCTGGAAGGCACTCGTCAGTGCTTGTTTGTAGGTTACACAGTCGGCCGCTCACCAATAGCGTTCATCCACTCATGATTTCCTAGAAGGCTGATCACCTCACCTCCCATGCCGTGTGCTTGTTCTCTGAGATCTTCCATCCATTGGAAGAGCTCGATAGTATCGTCACCTCTAATGAAAAAGTTAGCTAGGTCGGACGCAGATAGCTCAAACATGGACCTGTCTATAATATCGCCTGTCTGAACGAAAACGTCGACGTTTCCACTCCAGTTCCCATTCTCATCCACAACACCAGCCATTTGGAGCACGCGTCCTGCATTGTCAAGGTCGCCGTGGATGTCACCAACAGCAACGATTCGCCTAGAGAAGCGGGGTCGTGGTTGGCCGATGGTAACTTCTGAATCGTCGGCGTCTACTTTTTGCTGCGGCTGCTGGGCCGACAAAGGGTGTTGTTGGGTTGCAAAGGGGGCATATACAGCGGTCTGCACATAATTTACGAAGGTCGAAAGAATAAGTGAGAGTCGAGGACCTGTGCCGAGGTGTGGTGCCGGCCCTAGAGGTAAGACGTAGGACTGGGCAAAGTAGGCGAGCGAGAGAACTAGAAACGAAAGGGCAACGAAGGTTACAGTCGATGGGCGAGCCATAATTGGCCAATAAAGCGCACAACAACCCACTCGTCTCGAAAGCGAGAAAGAGAGTGAGTGCTTGTTGTGGTGATTGGACCAAGTAGGAGTCGGCTATATGACTGTGGCTCTGCGCAACGCCTTGCACCTTGAGGCCTTTCGCGTGTACACAATGCAGCCAGGCTAAGCCAGCGGGAATGCGTCAGGCAGTGCTACAACCCTGCAGCGGGGCTCAGCGGCTTTGGCAAAATTATCGGGCTACCCTCGAGAACTAGCCAATTTGGGAAACTCCTGGTACTTCACTGTGTCCACACACCACGTTTTCTGGTATCATTTGCCTTGTGTGTGGGTGTTAGATCAGCGAGTGATCGCCGTCACAATATGATATGATATCTGCTGATTGAACAGTACACGCGCGCAATGGTCTTCTGATCTTTTTGGACAGCACTATGGTATTATATGAAGTCGTATTGATCAGTAACCACAGGAAGAGCGGGGGGCTAGAACGGAATGCCAACGACTGCACGTTTTGTCAAGTGAGGGGAGAATAAATATCCTTGCAGCGAATTAAAGCCCTATAGATACCATAATAGAGGAGCTTTCCTTGACAAGTTTCCTGAATCGGCGCCGGATTCGCCGATTCCTTGGAAGCGCGAGTTCAAAAGCCAATGGCTTGAGTAGTGAGGAACTGTAAAGCTCGAACCTCCGGCTCAGCACCGCATGAAATGCGTGCGTGCCCAGCCTAGTCATAGCATCGCTTGAGCGCACGGTCGAGCATATGTAGCAACTGGAACTTACCAAAGGACATGTGCCTTGTGGATATCACATTTTCCTCCATTTGCTCTAGAAACTTTATTCCTGGAACTCTGTATGATTACCGCATATGTGTATCGAATCATCTGGCGGATGGTATCTTGTCAAAAAAAAAGAAAAAAAAATCAGAACCTCAAGTAGCTCCTAGGAGATATCATTCGAACATACTATGCAGGAACTTGACGTTCTTCGAAATATCCACTCCCCAACTTTCGAGGTAGTAGTGCATTTTCGCAGCAGTGATGAGGAAGTTTCTATAAACGTTCAGATGCACGGTATGTGCACTATTCAGACTAGTATCGTTGTAGATGATGTGGTTCCTTGATTTAGCCAATCTTTGGGAGTTTATAAGCGACAGATGGTGCCAAGTGCGGATGAGGACTAACCGCAACATTTTATGAACAAAATTAACTCCAGGATTGCGACCTTTATCCACCGTCAATGAATCTCTGATGGCTACGTAGATGCTTCTCGTTAGGCCGATTTCAAACGGTGGAGGACACCTACCTGTGCCACTATATCGTGTGTAATCCGCGATGATCGAAAGGTCCGTCATGTCAATCAATAGCCCACACCAAGGGAAGACTGAAAGCAATACCAGTTAGTGCCCTTTCTAACAGAACCCTGACCGAAGTACATTTCTCTCCAGGGGAAATAACATTCATGATTTGCACGTCATAATCAAAGTTGGACAATGTCTTCTCTTGCGATATCATACAGCCATATTCGGGGTGACCCGCAATCATTGTCTGCAAAAAAGATTTTGCGGTTCGCAGGCAGGTAGTCACCAAGAGATAATCGTCGATCAATCTGAGGAGCAGCTAAACGACAGGTCAAACAAATCAACCGGAAGAATACGATGCGGCCACAACTTACATTTTGTGAATCATTCGAGGAACCAAATTCACTCAATTTTCTGGTCTCCAGATCTCCATAACAATAAGAACACAACAGCGCAGAGAGTACGGATCCCTGAGGGATGCCCAAGACCTGGCGATAATACCGATGACCGATCTGCAAAGTCGCTTAATTGGAATGAATTGGCTACTTTTTTTTTGGTTCACCTTGACGATATTCTCGTTGATGTGCTCTTCAAGAAGTTGCATCGCCATCTGCCGGCTCTCGAAATTGTAGTTCACCTGTGAAAGTATGTATGAGGATAGAGTGCGGATCGAATGGGACGTGGCGGTGGGTACCTGATCAACAAAAATTGTATCGCGCAATGCATTCGCCAAGTTACGAGCATAAGCTACGAAGTCAGGGTGCTCATCTATGTAAATGTTAGGGTCAAGTTGGAGTAGCGGTCGGGCTTGCGCAGTTGAAAGAACCTTCTGGGTATGCCTTCTTAACATAAGCCCGTTTGATCTTGCCAGCGACCGCAGATATCTGTCCATACTTCTGAATAATGTAAGCATCCTTAGGGCATCATGAGTTCTGAGTACGATCGAGCAGTTTGGTGAGCTACCTCGGATATAAGTTCCTTCAGGATCTTCAAGAGAGTGGATTGTTCAATGGTGTCGAAACACGCTCGAACATCGACCTTCACAAAGTATAACTTGGGCCTTCTTCATTCAACACGAGCATCGCGTTCTCATTATTAAAATACTTACAGTGTTCCTGAAGGGTGGTCTTTCAGCAACCTCATCTTGTACGTCTTCAACCGCGCATATATTTCGTTCGGTCCAAATACGGAGGCCCCAAGTAAGTCTGGTTGACGTTGCTGTGGACGAAAATCTGATGACTGATTTCCTTGGCTACCCTATGGTAACGCTTACCTTCTCGTAAGTCAGTATCTGGAAGGTTGCCTGAAGAATCTGATTGATGGACTGTGCGCGGCTGAAATTCAATGACTACAGGATATCGTGATCAACCTCGTGCAACCGGGATCCTTAAATGTCACACCTTGTTTTGGGGCATCGGACGTCTCAAGTTGACGATTGGGCGGACACCTGTTTCCTTGGGGAGCAGGCGAACGAAGGAGAACCCGAGTCTACGTTGTCGAAGAATTTCTTCGGCCTCTTGCTGCGAAAAGATTGTCAATAAATAGCAGGGAAAATTGGATTAACAACCTTCTCTATTTCCTTAAAGGTTTTCTCGCTGAGTTGATCTATCAAAGGGGCACAGAGGATCTCCCAATCATCCTGCCTGAAATACAGAACTTGATTACGGAACGCAGAGGAATCAGTTACGTAGAACGTTGTCTGCAAAGTATAAGTATGACTCCGAGCCTTTTTTTCATCTAAAGCGTCAAACGCTCACGCACCTTGATCAAGGGAATGACAAAAGAATCAAAATACCAAAACATGAACTCTTCCAACAACTCCCGTCGCTTCAAAGAGTCTGTCACAGGCACTCGCCCATGATAGCACCCGGGTACTCCTGGAAGGATAAGCCAATCACACTCAGTGGTGCTGAATCCTTGAAGGACGCGATGGAGTGATACAGTTTCAAATCGTCGAGCTACGATGAATTCCTTGACATCTGCGGTGCGTTGTAAATCAAGGCTGCAGAAGCTATCAGAGTACATACAACTCTGCACCAACTTGAAATTACTCCGGGATCCCCAGAATTGCTTCGGAATGACCATTTTCGTCACGAGCATGACATAACGGAAAACCTATAGGGACTATGAGCTCCACTTTGGAGAAGCCCATTCCGTACACACCTCAACGTAGCTACACGTGAACTCGATAAACCGAGGTTTATGCATACCGTGCTGTTTAGCTTGAGAAAGTCCTTGAGGGAGAATCGAGTTTCCGTTTGAATCTATAGAGACGTCGCCATTGTATCTCGTAGGCTGAGAATCCAACCGAAGAGAGTGCTCGGAAACCATTTCCTGCTTCTATCAACAACCACTTTTTTCCGACGTAAATTATACGCACCAGGATAATGCTGCTATCCATCGCCTGGTTGTTGGTGCTAACGACCTATGTGAAATCGATGGTTAGAACGCAGAAACCGTCGCAGATACAGAAAGAACATTACTTTCGAGGGGCAGACTTTGTCACGTAGAGGTTTGTAGCCGCATTTGCCATGCCTCCAAATCATTTTCTCAATTAACGACAGGGCCTCTCTGAGACGCTTAGGTGTTTTACAATTGCCAAGGACCTACACCACACGTCAAACTCGTGTTCGAACATAAGATAAACTCTCACCTTTATCTCCCGCTCCCTATCAGAATAGTCCGGTTGCTGGTAGGTTTTTGTGGCGAGGATAAAAACACTCGATAGGCCGTACTGAGAAGGGAACAAGTATTTGCTGAGATGACGCGCATCTTTGGAAAGAGTGCGAGGATCAGGATCCTTGTATGTAGCAGGATCGACACGAGGCTTCTTGAAGTACGAGGGACACAAACGATTGAAAATATCTATGGGGAATTCAGGGTAAGTGGTTCCACAAAAACAAAACACGCACGATGGTAGGGCAACCCAACAACAATTCTAAAGGCATCAGGATCACGAGAAGGCCTAGCATAGAATATACGTGTTCGCAAGAAGCTTATGTTTGCTGCGGTACGTCTTTTTGTCGTGAGCAGGACAAAGGTAGCTGAGATTTGCATGAAATTACTTCACCTCTGAAGAGGCTGGCTGGACACTCCTTTCGTTGAGGGCTTGACGGATTGTCCACGGGAGTTCGTTGTCGCCCTGATCAATTTAAGACGTTTCCGCGGTTGCAGCTGCTGCGGAGTTTCCCTTTTTCGCTTTTGGACTCGATGGTGTGGTCCACTATCAAGGAACCCACCGGTGGTTGGGAGCGAGACAAATATTAGTGGTTCTCCTGTGAGCTGACATAGGCATTCGTTAGGTAGTGGTATGAATAATGATGTCCTCAAGAGAAGGTGTAGCATTGCGTCGGCGCCGATTCTGACACCACCCTCAGTCTCTGTTCAGTATTTGCTTCAAAAGTATTACCTTTGCAACATGATTTCCCACTCCGGCCCGTGCAAGGCTGTGACGACCGTGTTGATGAAGCGATTGGATATCCCGGCGGACGATGTATGGACTCGTTCACTATCTGGAGCCTACGCCCACGACTATGAAATGCTGGTATAGAAAATGCGGAGCAACTTACACGCTGATATCCCATGGCGATAATATTATTGGGTCTTCCCCTCGAGGACTGGAACAGTCGCTCGTGAGCCTTCTGTATGACCTAATCGGACATTCTCACTGCTCTAGTTATGGTCTGATGTATACACGCGGACTCACGTCTCGCATGTACATCAACGGCGGTGTGGCCGAGAAGGATGGACGCTGTGAGGCATCTGATTTGAGACCGACATAGGACGTCTTCAGCAAATCGCAATATGATTGTGGCGCATCGTCGGCAAGGATAGAAAGTATCCCTGAGTTGGAGGAATCGGATGTGCGAGTGGACGGTTCGAGGATCTCGTGCAAGTACCTTTCAAGCGGGACTACTTCGTCGAAGTAGTGGTTGAGGACAGCAAGGCTGAGCGATGGCCGCGGCGCACTAGACATTTAACGATAAAGTGCTCGCGGTTCTTTGTCTTGAGTTCGAGAAGACGCGAAGAGATAGTCAAATGGATGGATTTTATGTAAAGACGCGTATCGTAAATTAAAATGTCGCGACCGCGAACGATCACGTGCTGCTGAGTTTCGTACTCCTTCCTGGCGGATCATCAACTCGTACTAATCTGACATTCAGCTTGGGGACGGCATCGTTGCTGACAAGAAACCCTGAAAACAACGCTGTATAGATCGAAGCCGATGTCATTTCGTGGAACTCAACCCGAACATCAGGGTAACATTGTCTGATAAATTGTGCTTTTCGTCTGGGACGTCCTCATCTGCATGTGGCTGCCACGATCGTGCAGTTTACACAACATATCCTATAAATTCACTGGGCAGTCGTCGCCGACACGCTCCTCCAGAACCTGCATTCGACCATTTATGAGAGCAGCACGCGAGAACAGTGAACAAAAAACTCACGAGCACCGTGCCACAAGGGAAGGGTCCGTTGTGACAGGCTGTACGACTGGTTCGTACGCTTCTGTACGGTTGAAGAGCATTTCTGTTTGACCGATGAAGTACTCATTCCAGTAAGGCGTGATGTTCGTCGGGTCGTATTTGGTGTTTACGTTCGAGTACATGGCAAACGCCATGAACGTTTGCGTGAAAGCAGTGAGGAATTCCGTGTTGTTGTATGGAGGAGGGACGCTGGTACCAATCGTAATGAGCACGCAGAGGTGAACAGAAAGGAAGGTGAACGCACTCATCGAAGTAATACGCTACATCATTGCCATGAAGTCCTGGAGGGACAGCAAAGATACCCTGGAAAAATAGATGTATACGCGGCCCTCGTAAATAGGTTTCACATATACTGACCTTGAATGATCGACCTGAGAACGCCTCCAGCAGATAGTAGGTTGGGCAAACAAAGATTGCTACAAACTCGTCAGTCATCTAGCCATGACATTTCGGGGAGAGCATCTACTTACAGTCACCCATAACTGAGATAGCCTGTTCGAGTGGTGAACCCATATCTTGGTACATGTATGCTGCTTCCTGAATTTGTAGTTCTGTCATGTCAGGGTAAAGCTGGGAGACGTAATCTGTGATTGTCAATGTCTCATTTAGGTTCGTGAAGTCTGCGCCTTCGTCCGTGTTTCCGAAAGCGAGGAACATGTTCTGAGGTAAAGATAAGTAGAGGGACCAATCCATCATTTCGTACCACTCACGCCGTTGACTTTGCCGTTTGCCAGGGTCACAGTAGGACGCTCGATAATAAATGTTCCGTCTACCACCGGAGACCATATGTACGATCCATAGAATCCAGTTCCAGCAAGATAACTGTCGATGGTCGCAAATGTAGTCGCGTTGACAGTTCGCAAACAAGCAAGGGTGTCTGCAGTGGAATTGCATCTACGTTGAGGGGCGAGAGGCGTGCAGTTTCAATCAGTCAGAAGTAACAAAGGCTTACCCTGCTTGGGAGACAACTTGGTCATAATAAAACTGGCACAGTTCTCAGCGTGAAGGTAGGGTGGGAGAATGAAGCACTGACCTGTGGCACACGGTCATTATACTGGTACTGTGAGGGCAAGAACGTCGAACTCGTGATTGCATTCGCAAAGAGAGGGGGCTGGGTATTTCCACCGTCTGCAACGATTTGCTGAAGGACAGCACCAGCACCTGAAAATCAGTCATGACAACACAAATCAGATCAGTCAATTTCAGCCTCGGACTTCAAAACTTCACAAACCAGCGGATTGGCCCCAAATGGTAACCCTAGAAGGGTCTCCACCGAATGTCGCGATCTGAGAAGCAACACTTGAGTCAAAGGCTTCCTGGTGATACAAACAATCACACTCACGTTCTTTTGTACCCATTGCAGTGCATAGCGTTGGTCCACTGTGGTACTATTTAGCGCTCCTCAATGAGGGCACGTCGAAGGGATAGCATACAAAGTCCGGCGTTCAGAGCACCACCTGCCTTCATTTCGTTGCCCGCGAGGAAGCCTAAATAACAAGGTTAGATTTCAGTGAGCATATTATCCCCTCGTGCATACCCAACAGGCCAAGCCGGTACTGTGTGACAACCACGATCACGCCGGAGTGGGATTCTTGGATAAGGTCGGTTCCGTTATACAGGGCTGCATACCCTGAGTCATATCCACCGCCGTGTATCCAGAATACAACTGCAAGACCTCCCGCAGTCGTCGGCTCTGCGGGTATTCCTCCAGGTACGTATACGCTGGAGGAAGTCAGTACAAAGACGAGCTAAGGCAAGGATTCGTACTTGAGATAAAGGCAG
>JBBPRF010000067.1:0-73718 GCA_038092875.1 Lanmaoa pseudosensibilis | reverse complement strand
AGGACCCTTTAGCATTTCCAAAGCTCACCGGAAAAAAGCAAATGTATACCTGGCTTATTACTGGGTGATGATCTGAAGAAGTCGGACATGATTCAAATATTTAAACGTCACCGTGGTCGATAGATTCGGGGGTGGAAAGAGTGAACAATGTCCCAGCGAACGTTGGCGTCACCGTTTACGAGTGAAACTTTACTTCCCTTTTCGGAAACTCAATCACATTTTGAGTGAGCCAGATCCTTCGAAGTAAGAACCCAACTCAGGCCCGCTGAGCCTGTGAGGGACAAGCATTCAACCAAGAGCCCTGTCAGTGACTCGGCGTTGTAGAATATGGGCGCTAGGGAGTCCGCCGCGAGGAATAACGAAGCTCAGGATGCCTCTATACCCGATTATTATGAACTTCTTGGTGTTGAAGAGTCTGCGACAGCCGATGAGATCAAGGTACGTCTCACCCATCAACTTACTTGCAAGTTTCTTACCACTATTGTAGAAAGCATTCAGGAAACTCGCGCTCATCCATCATCCCGATAAAAACAAGGATGATATCGAGGGTTCTACGCAACGCTTCGCGCTGATTCAGCAAGCATATGAGGTGGGCTATCGACATGACCTCAGCGAATCGAAATCGCTTGCTCACGTATCCTCGATGATCGTTGGCTGTAGGTTCTCAGTGACGAGCAGGTATGCCAAAATATACCAATGTACCCATTCACACCAAAGCCTAATGCCACGGGTCCAAGTAGGAACGGGCTTGGTATG
The DNA here is from genome assembly GCA_038092875.1 of Lanmaoa pseudosensibilis. Lineage (NCBI taxonomy): Eukaryota > Fungi > Basidiomycota > Agaricomycetes > Boletales > Boletaceae > Lanmaoa > Lanmaoa pseudosensibilis. The sequence continues at coordinate 72,962 of JBBPRF010000067.1, read as the reverse complement.
ATTCCCACAAAGCATCCCTAGCACCAGAGCCAGATGCAGAAGCTGTGTTCGAAGACATCCGAAGGGGTGTTCCACCTCCCCGTGCTCGCGATCGCGGATTGACAGTGCGGCACTTGTCTCAGTTCTTGGATGCCAGTATATGGTCTGGACTCGATGACAGCCAGAGCGTATGTTTCGCTTTGCTTGCATGTTACATACTTCACAGACGTCTTGTTACGTTTTCTTCCAGGGATTCTTCACCCTTTATCGTAATTTGTTCACCAGGCTTGCGCAAGAGGAGACAATGCTATCTGATGTTGAATACCCGCAGTTTGGCTACTCGACGTGGTCCTGGACGTCTCCAACGACACCATCTGAGGCTGTTAGGAATTTCTACAATGCATGGTTGAACTTTTCTACGTTGAAAGAGTTCACATGGATGGATCACTACAACACAGTAGACGCGCCCGATCGCAAAATACGAAGGTCTTTCTCTCCAATCATATGATGATCAGAGGGCCACACTGATTCATGTATAGGATAATGGAGAAAGAAAATAAGAAAGCACGGGATGACGCACGAAAGGAATACAACGAAACCGTAAGGGTGTGTGCTAGCCTCAGCTATCCTCTATGTGCAGACCAGCTCTAACCTCGAATTCGGCAGTCCCTGGCAATGTTTGTCCGAAAACGCGACCCACGTTACAAGAGCCATCTTGTTCACCAAGCACGACTTAATCAAACGAAGGCCAATGGCTCCTCAGCACCATCGGGCTCAAAGTCCATGCCCCGAAGGGCACAAACTAACAATAACCCCTACGTCGAGCAAGAATGGCAAAAGGTTACCAAAGACCATCAGCACGATGACCTCGAATGGGCAGCTGCAGAAGGAGAGGATCCGGAAGAATGGGAATGTGTAGCGTGTGGGAAGTCATTTAAAAGTGAAGCTGCCTGGGATAGTCATGAACGGAGCAAGAAACACATGAAAGAGGTAGAGAGATTGAAAAGAGAGATCACGAGAGAAAACGAGGAACTCGGGCTATCAGGCGAGGGTTGGGATGATGATGACGAGCAGGGCTACGTTGTTGAAATCGACGGAGATGCGGTTCCTCATCCGCCGCCAACACCACCTAGGCAGACTCGGGGCGATAATTCGGACACCGTTTCTGTGCGACTTTCCGGGGCTATCGACGTCCCGGAAGATGAGTTCGCCTCAGAAGAGTCGTCAAAAAATACGGAACAACCCCAAGTTGGCCAAACAACTACGTGTGACGACGAAGAATTGGATGCGCAGCCCCCGGAAATGGTATCAGCTCCGAGAGAGTTGTCGAAGAGAGAAAAACGAAAATTACGAGAGACACGAAAGGCACAAGCGGCAGGATCTGAGACGAGCACAGCACAGGCCAGTGACTTCATTTGTCGCAAGCTGTGTGTTAATCGTTCGTTAGGTCTGCAATGACTGCAAAAAGCCTTTCAGCAGTCGAACTAAACTGTTTAACCATATCCGGGAAACAGGGCATGCACTTGCTCATCCAGATGACAAAGTATCACAAATTAGAAAGAGTAAGAAAGGCAAGAGATAACACGCTGGAACTAGCACTAGAAGGGACATACCAACGGCAATCAGGAAGTGGCCAATACATAGCCTTATAGTGGTCTTTAATCTATCCCATCAGCTGTGAGACGTCCTCTGGTGGGTACTTTGTTTGTGAAAACGTCAAAAGCCTGCAATGCGATCAATCACAGTTCAGAAGGATCTAAGGATTAGGGTACCGTTTCAGGCTCTGAATGTACTTCCGGCTGACTTCATCATTCAGTACATGTGCTACTTGATCGGTAGAGATTTTCTCCCGCGCTGAACGTTCATGAATGCTGGGAGAGGGACATAAGTGGCAATTCTAGAGCGACCTTTGAGGAAAACATACCCAACCATGGTCACACCTATGGGCCATGGCGCATTACCTATCGACAATCTGAGATATGCGTCATTGGCCTTCTGGTATTGTCGTTTCTGCATGTAATGGACAATCTCAGCCATGCGAGCCAGCATGTCTGAAGGTAATGACTATTATCGGCTGAGTATCGAAGCGAAATCAATTCGCAAGTAACTGACGTACTCTCGAACGCAAAGTCTTGAAGAGCGGCTTGAGGTATTCCGCAGATTGGACTTGGGTTGCGGCTGCTAGCTTTCCTTGCGTAGTCCGCTTGATATGATCTGTGAGAGGAGGTAAGCTTTTTGAATCAAAGACGTCGTTTTGTCCGACCTGGTCTGTCATCCATGGCTTCCTCCCATTCTTTGAGTGTGCGCTTCAACGCGTAGTAAATAAGCGGATATAGCCTGTCTGGGTCGGTTTTGATCAAGGCCAGGTCCAGAATGCCTGTGCTCGGCTCTTCAACGTCACCCTTCTTCTTCCCTTTGCTCTTATTCCTGAGTTCTCGCTCTACGTTTTCAACGTCTTCCAACGCCTTTTTGAAATCATTTTGGCCGCTTTGACGGTCGTTCCCTTTTTCCTCAATCAGTTCCAGCGCGCGTAGACGTAGCCTCCGGTCTCTATCGGACTCGGCAAACAGTCGAATAGGTTGCCCTTTGACACGAAGTCTGCGGATAGTCTCTTCGTTCGAGATATTGAAAGATGATTCGGGGATCGGTGAGCTTGAATCTCGGGGTTCAACAACAGGCGTAAGGGAATCCGACCGAGGTGGCTTCTGCTTTCCATTCATACGTAAACGACATAACGGTACAACGCGAGGGAGGATGCTCACAGTCGCATCTGTTTCTGCCTGCTCGGTAGTAGCGACTTCTGCCTTATTTCGTGCTTCTTTCTGCACAACTTGTGCTCGCTCCTGCTTAGCCTTCTGCTCCTCCTCCTGCCTGATCCTCTCAATATCTCCTCGTCGCATGTACTTCGTTGTCCGGGAGCCGACGACACTCTCCACAGTTTTGCGTTTCAGTGAAATTTCAGCTTTGAGCGCATCCATGATCGCAAGAGTGCGTGGAATAGTGGTATCGGGGATTCTGGAGGGGTATTCTGACGATAGTCAAGTGACAAGTACTTCGCATGAACGCAACCAGTGGCTTATATAATCCGACACAGAGTCCCGTCATAATCCGAGTTGACCTTCTTCTTTCATCAAGCAACCAAAATGTCTGACTCCGACTTGTCCAGGTGATTCACTTGCCCTCTGTTCAAATGACTGGAAATTCATTATTTGCAGCAAATACGTTCTCCAGACCGCGGGCTTTGACGGTGAGCCGAGACTTCCAGTTGAGTCGCTTTGCCTAACAGTCGTGTCAGCCCGTTTCCCCAACACCAACCAGACGAGGCATTGGTATGATTAAATCTTGTGATACATGTGAGCTCATGTGCTCATACGCCGGCATAGCTTCCAGAACTACACCGATTACTTCAAGTGTATCTCTGCCAAAGGGGAGGATTTTGCGCCGTGCAAACAGTTCAAGAGGGCGTACAACTCTCTCTGTCCAAGTAAGTGCTTTGGACCACTTTGTGATGTCTAGTTGTCTGATTACTTTGTAGATGAATGGGTATGGTGCAACCATTTGCTATACTATTCTGTCACTGAGTGTCTTCCGCAGATAGCCAGATTCGATGAGCAAAGAGAGAGTGGGACGTTTCCTGCCTCCTTGGAGCCCTGATAGATACATAACTTGTCTTGCTGCCGTGAATTGGTAGAGTGTTGTCGAAAATATTCTTAGTTGCTGTTTACCCGCGCCGCGTCCAATTCGATGGATTTGGTATACATACGCATCATGGCTTCGATCGCTTGACTCTTCAGTCTGCCTGGAAGAGACAATACATGAATCGTACAAGTTCACAACGAAACTCGTAGCTCGGCCACTCTTCACGCATCTCGGCTCATCTTGCACCAGACTCGACCCATGATGGACAACGTCAATCTCAATGCTTTTACTGAAAATGCAGCGAGACTCGGTATGCGTATTCAAGAGACCTTCAGCGAGCACACCCGTGATCTCTCCATAACACGCGGTGGAGCATCCATCTTCGACATGCCAGATGACAAATTGAAGAACATTGGGAAACAGCTCGACTCTAGCAGCGACAGGGAGAAGCTTGACGCCATGAAGCGTCTCATAGCCGTAAGTACACACCTGGGAGAGCACCGTCCAGACCAACAGCGCATCGTGCAATAGCTCATTTCCAAAGGTCGTAATGTCTCAAACTACTTCCCTCAAGTCGTCAAGAATGTCGCCTCGCAGAACCTCGAGATCAGAAAGCTCGTCTATATCTACCTCTTGCGTTATGCCGAGCACGAACCCGATCTGGCCCTGCTCTCGATCAACACTTTCCAAAAGGACCTTGCTGATCCCAGCCCACTTATTCGCGCCATGGCGTTACGTGTCCTTAGTGGTATCAAAGTTCCAATGATATGCGGTCTGGTAGTTCTTGCGATCAAGAAATGTGCAGCAGATCTCAGTCCATACGTTCGTAAGGCGGCGGCTCTCGCAATACCAAAGGCCTTCCAGTACGCATTGTCCTCGTTTGTTTTCTTTAAACTAGCCATTGAATATCTTTTAGATTAGATGCTGCACAACAACCTGCTCTGATATCCGTCATAACTACTCTTCTCCGCGACCGATCCCCCCTTTCAATAGGCAGCGCAGTCATTGCATTTGAGTCCGTCTGCCCCACACGACTAGATCTCCTGCACCAGCAATATAGACGTCTGTGCAAAATTCTCATAGATGTGGATGAGTGGGGACAAGTCTATCTCCTGAACCTTCTACTCAGATATGCGCGCACGATGTTGCCCAAGCCAACTGTCTCGCAACATGATGAGTCCATGGAGGAAGAAGTTGATGCTGACCTTCAGCTCCTCCTTGCGTCGTCGGAGCCCCTTTTCCAGTCCAAAAACCCAGCGGTGCGTCTCCCATTTGTCCCCACTGCCATATCTCTGGTTCACATATCCTTAGGTAGTGCTCGCTGTTGTGCGCGTTTTCTATTATACCGGTTCGCCGTCATCTACCAGCAAAATCGTGAATCCCCTACTTCGCATCGTGCACGTATCGCGAGAGGTCGAACGTGTGGTCCTTGCGTATCTATTGATTATCACACGTGCACATCCGGTAAGTATTCATATTTAACGTTGGGACATAACTCATCATTGCTCGATAGCAACTGTTCTCGATGCAATACCAGCGATTTTTAGTGCGCACCGACGATCCTTTGCAAGTGAAAAGAGACAAGATCAAAATAATGCTGAACCTCTGCGACGTAGATAACCACCAAGCGCTCCTTCGCGAGTTTATCGTGTGTTCCGATCCCCAAATGCTGCCTTGGTCGGTATCTAATCCAGTTTTCCATATCGTTTCTAGGATTATGCTGAAGATGTGGATGATTTTGTGGTGGGAGATGCGATTCACGCCGTTGGTCGATGCGCAAGAGTAGTTCCATCGAGTACGCCACATTGCCTCTCAGCCCTCATGATTATGATCAAGAGCAGACATGGTATGTGTCCGTGATCTGTCGCACTGTGATCTCTACCAAACAGGTATCAGATATTGTTGTCAGCAATGCCGTTTTAGTCTTGAAGGCTCTTATCCAGAACCAGCTTCTCGCTGGCCCTTCTGCTCTCGCGTCGTCGCAGTCGCCACTCACCATAATCTCGCTGCTTGCCCGACGGATAGACGACATTAAGCACCCCCAAGCGCGTGCTTGTGTTCTCTGGCTGGTGGGTCAGTACAGCGCAGCGCCAGGAATAAGCACCGTGATAGAAGGTGTCGCCGACTGGGCACCGGACGTCTTGCGGAAGTTTTCCAAATCTTTCAACACAGAGGTATCTCACAACTCCTCGCGTCTCCTGTCAGTACTCATAAACACCGCCCACACTAGGGACCTCTTGTCAAGCTTCAAGTTCTAACTCTTGCCGCCAAACTTTTTCTGTTATGTCCGACGGACCAGAGACTGGGCCTACTTTGTCGTCACGTGTTGTCTCTCGGTAGATATGACCTAAACTACGACGTTCGGGACCGAACTCGTATGCTCAATTCGCTTCTCGTTGGCGTATCGCCAGCAATAAACGGCGGAGAGACGGAAGAACAGGGTGGCGTCATACTTCGACGAGAACAAGTAATCAAGGTTTTATTCGATGGGAAGGCTAGCATCGTCGAAGACAGTGAGGAAACCTTCGGTGCGTTGTTGTTATTGGGAGGTCTTGACATGATTCCAACGTTTTGCGGTCAGGCCACCACTACCTACCGATTGGCTCCCTTGGCATTGTCACAGGGAAACCTACGCATGGTGATAGCATCCTCCCAGAATGGCTAGAAGGAGGAATCGACCCTTTGCTCCGACAGAACGAAGAGGACGCCTACCCTGTAGCACCACCTCTTCAAGCGATAAGCTCAGCAAGTTCCACAGCACCAAAGGGACTGGGATCGGCGGGTACCACACCTGTCGTACTGACTCCCACAGGCAGCTCAACGCCAGCACGCGAAGCGAAGGAAACTTTGAGGGATTTGGATAAATTTTATGCAAGCGACAGTGACAAGAAAGTTTCTGAAAGCAGTTCCGAAGAGGAGAGCGAGGAGAATTGGGAAGAAGATAATGATGCACACGACAGCGAGGAGACCCAGGATGATGTTGCGGAGTACGAGAGTAGCGAGGAGGATGGGCAGGAGGGAACTGACGGGAGCAGTGCAAAATTGCAACAATGACACGCGATTGCCGTATAACAAGAAGACTATTCTACAGCACAGCACCATCGGGAAGTCGATAATATAATGGCTAGAAAAAAAGAGTTTGTTGGCTATTTGGCAGGACTATTGGCATTTGGGTACGCACGGTATGAAATACGTGGTAGTAGTGGCCGTTTACACCCCCTTCGTGCTCGTTGCCATAGTATTCCATCGGGAACCACTGTCGAGTGGTAAGTGATGTACAAGACACGAGGAAAGGAAGACATACATGATATTCTGGAAGATCCTCCTTCCATGAACGTAGAAGACGCGACTCCTCTGTCTGATTAGTAAGGACAAAGCTGTGTTTTGGGAGGACAAATTGTCCAATCTGAAGCTCCGTGTCGGTGACGATGCCACGGGATACCCTCGCATAGGCAGTGCGATACAAGCCTCGGTACAGGATATACTCGCACCTATGATAGGCGCCTCAATAGGCGATTCCCCGTGAGCAATAAGTCTACGTACCACCTGTCCAAATCTTGGGGATCAATATCATACATAAGCCCATCGTTCACGAGAATGTCATACGGAGCGGCTTTTGTCCGCTTTCAGCCTCCAGTCGAAGACTAGTCAGTAAAAGATACGTACGTCTGGGTGCCAGAGGCTTGCTGACTACGTAGCCCAAGAACACCACTGGTCGAGGGTATGACGCAGCCATAATGCGTGCCAACTCTTTGCTTTGTAACTCTCTATCCAGGGGGTCTTCCTCTGGAAACACACAGAGTGAACCTTTCGACCGAACGTGGACTTTATATGGCATAGACATACCCTGACCATTATGCGACACAACTACGGTGATCTCTGTGCCGTATACATCGAGAACGGCTTCAATGGCCGGAGCAAGCTCGCCATGAGGTGACGGAAGCAGATGGTGATACGAATGGATGATCGGGAACTGCGAGCGTTTGGGTCAAGTCGTCCAGTCCCCCGGTCAAGTACGGATACCTGCCTTGGACAATAAGGCTGCTCCCCATGTATGCAAGTTGGGACCTGGACCCAGGTCAACATACTAGAAAAGGTATTGAGGTACCCATCGCCAAACGAAGTATCGAACTCACATAACCCAATTCCTCGGCAGCGACACGAGTCCTGATCGACGTGTCACTATTGCGATCACTGCAACCGGTAAACTGCACAACTCACAGGTCGCGATTCCCATACACCGTCCGCTAATCCACATATATTTCAGTCGTGCCCGTACAACGACGGCATTAGCACTCACATGCAGATCTGTCTCCAGCAAGCCGACGACATCAAGCTGCATATCCCTATCAACACCCAAGTTGAAGTCGTCACACATGGACAGATTCCTCCAAAACAAACTAGCAACACACCTGATCACATCTCGTATGCGACGCTGACTGTCATGTCCTACGTTGTCAATTCCGAAATGAATGGTCCAGATACCAGCATTGAAGACCCTTGTCCCAGGTTTGAATGGTCTCGGGCCCACGGTGGGCCAACGGAGGAGTGTAACTAGAACAGAAACAAGGGATAAAAGACACAGGATCGCGGAGATTCGAGTACGTGTTGAACTCGGGATGCGAAGAAAGAGGCTGGGCCTGGCCGGTGCTCCGAACGGCGAGCGGAATGCGAGCGAGATAGCAGCCAACTGTGCAGTGAGGACTCTGGAACACAGTCATAAACGCGGGACGAAATAATGTAAGGGGTACATACAAATCAGTTCTCTCCCGCAGGTAGGCGCCCCCAGGAACAAAAGCATATGCAACGGTCCACATATTTGCGAGATACAATAGAATGGCGATAAAGAACGCCACAAAGTACCTCCTGCCCACTTTATCGCCTTGCCACGCGGATGACTGTGACAAAACCAAAGGGAGGATTGACATGCAGAAGATTGCAAAGTTCAGTCCACTCAGAAAACCTGTCCAATCTCGGGAACGGTACATCACAAATGCGCTTGCACAACCGTAAGCAAACCACAAAGGATGGTTGAGCAATGCAGAAGAAGCTGAAGTTGGCAGGATGGCGGGTATGATTAGGCCGAGGGATTGCGCGAATAAAGTGATGGAACCATGTAAATGTGGCAGTGGCCCTCTGGGTTGTCCGTCCTGGTATCCGGTCCATGACCAAGCGATGATTGTGCTAGAGTCAGTGAACAAGCAGTGCAACGTGAAGAACAGCGACCCCAGTGCGATTGACGAAGCGATCCAATTTCGTGGGATGTCCTTTGCATTGTTCGACGCATCCTTCGAGGCGCCTGACTTTGTTTCGCTGATAGGGGGGCTAGACGGACGGGTGGCTAGTTCGAGGATAGCACAGACAGCAATCACTATCCCGGTCTTGTTGTATCCACCAGTCTCTTCGTTCAACATCGGCCAGACTACGATGGAAAAATCAACTCACGTGAGTTATAAGACCCGTTAGTCCTCGTACCTGGATTGTTCGAATGATTGACGTGCTTGGACAGGGACGACATTACCAATCCTACACCCAAGACTAGACATCGATTTGAACATTGCTTGTCTCTCTTGCTATGGAAGCAACAAAAAAAACGCACGGAATCCCTGGTACGCATCATTTCCTGCGGTCCAATCTGCTACCTGACTCAGAAGAACGGCTATGTTGGCCCCGATGACGACCCAAAGTCGCTCCAAGGGGCTATCAATCTTATATGCTGCCAGGCCAACCAGGGAAAGCACCCTTAGTGTCACCCTGCCCCATCTTGTCACTGCCCAGTTGCGGATAGGTGTTATCCCAAGCAAAGCCGGGGCGAGATAGGTGAACAACGCTGCTTCTGCGCCAGAGAGACCGAGTTCCCAGACAGAGAAGTAAAACAGTGTCGTAAGCAGAGAGGTTACGATGGACCAAAATAAGTACGCTAATCGAGTTCAAAAGTTTCGAAGTGCGCGAATTGACAGCGCAGAATCGAAATTCAGATTGTTATTGCAGGAAGAGATGAATCCCACCACTCACACAAGTACACATCAGCTGCGAAGCTCAGCCAAGGTCTTAACGCAAGGTTCGTCAGGAGAGTCGACTGCCTCCAGCCTCTGGAAGTGAGTCCTGGGGCTCGAACTTCGGACTTGCGTTCCTCCGCGGCAGGTGTTGCTTGAGTGTTGACATTGGCAGCCGCTGACAAGACTTTGTCATTCAACTTGGACGTGTTATCATGATCAGACGTCAACTTATTGTCATGGGGAGGCGGCACGGGTCTATTTATAGGGAAACGTCAGATTGCAATTAGACAAGGTGATGCAGTTGATTATACATGTTTTTATGCTCGATACTGGAATCCAGTGATATGCCTACAGCAATCTACGAATAGGGTAAGCAAACAGAAATCGCAGAATTCAAACTTCCTTGCCTGCAAGTTACAATGTTTGAAGTCAGCTCCTGAGATTGAGTCATAGAGTACGTCCAAGAAAATGAGTCCCCATTCGAAGAAAGCGTATCGTGTATATGCTATGAAAGTGTGAGTCTAGCCAAATGACAGAAATACGAACCCTACCTCCAGGTATTCTGTGTACTTTATGTTGGATGAAGAAGTACACCAAAGGGATGATTGACGCAAAGAAACTAGATTGAATATCAGCGACGATTCGCACAGATTCGCGAGGGTACTTGCGCTACAGTAACGAGTTGCCTGTGAGTGTAGGATTAAAATAGGTCGACAGGGGGAGAATAACGACACGAACCGTCTCTTCCTTACTTGGACGTGGTTAGCAGGGGTACTCATGATCCCTCCCACCATCCATGGCACATTGCATACAATATACAACACCATAAGCACATCATGAACATCGTGGTCATCATTTGACGTGATATACACCCAGCCTCCACATGCGAGTGTGCGTACGATACCGGCAAAGAAGACCCAACGCGGTAGGGTAGAATGGGACGTGCGGGTTATGAAATATTGTAGAAACACGAGAGCGAAACGGGGACCGCTCGTCATTGCGATGAGGATCTGGAAAACATTGCGCTCGGGATACCAGTCTCCGATACTACAGAGGACATGAGCGAAACCATGTATGTCGAGAACGAACAAAACCCCACTCACGTCGCAGAAACGGAAGGAAACCACTCTTCTGGGTATCCTGCGATGCCATTTCTCACAATTTTCTTGTAGTGGAGTGCGCAACCAAGGAGGAGGGCGGAGGTAAACGCAAGGAACGCGAGGTACGTGTGGGCCGCAGCGACCTGAGACGCGTTAATGAGGAGAGGGCCAGCTTTCCGGTTCACAGCGGTCGGCGTCGAGTGTTTGGTTCGACCCGACATGGCCAACCTTGCTAGTGTTTAGCTTGAGTTGTTGCGTTGTTAGTCGTGCTCGATCGACGTCAAACACATATGGACGTGTTACGTTTATTAGTCATCTCGGGCACGAAGCCCCATCAAAGTTACTCGCATACCTACTACTTGGTTTGTAGTACCACGCTAGTAGGAATCTATTAACTTAAGTATCTAGATCATGCCAGGGGAGAAGATACCCTACATACCCATCACTGTTTTCACCGGATTTCTAGGAGCAGGAAAAACATCCATCATCCTCTCTTTACTTCCCAAACTTCCCAAAGACTACAAGGTCGTACTTCTCAAGAACGAGTTTGGAGACATCGAAGGTGGGAGTCCCACCACCACCGCCAGTGGCAGGTTCATTCTCATCATCGTAAGCAGTTGACAGTCAGCTTGCAAAGCAGTCCAGTTTGGCAGCTGTCAGCGAAATCCTCAATGGTTGCTTGTGCGTATTGTAATCCTGCGACTGGATTACGCTGCGTTAAACACCCAGTGCTCAGGTGCTGTGTCCTTGTGGGTCAGATGAAGACTGCCCTCTTAGAGATCAGAGGTAGGAACTAATGTCATGATGGGAAAGAGTTAAGATCACCCCTGCACCTATCCTAGACAAATTTCGTCCGGATCGCATCATCATAGAGTGCAGGTAACGATGATTTGGATTGAAAGTTCCGCTCCCGTTGACTCTCACACCAGTGGTTCTGCCTTCCCTGCCACCCTCGCGTTCCAGATTCGCGAATTAGAGCGCGAAACAAACGATGACATCAAACTAGACGCGATCGTTACCGTCATAGACGCCGAGAACTTTTCCGGTTACGAAGATACATCACCTACAGCCAAGATGCAAGCGAGCTACTCAGACATCATACTCATTGTGAGTGCGTGCCCCTGTCGACGACGCGGATTCGATGACCTTTTTTTCGGAACTGCTAGAATAAATGGGAGCACGTCGATGACAGAGCACTCGACCTCGTGCTTGATCACCTCAATACCCTGAATGATTTGACACTGAAAATCAGATGCAATAGACGTGACGGCGTGGATCCCAATCTACTCTTTGGGGTAGATACCAAACTCTTTCAGGACCCGCAACGTGAGACAAGCATTCTTGGAGAGGAAATCCACCACGATGAGGTTCAGACTGTCACACTTTCGAAGGGTTCCGGAACATCACGGGTTACGGGTCATCTCAGCCACGACGGGGCCTGTAATGATTGCCATCCACTCACGACCACCGTGCGTGGGTGCGGAGAAGAAGTCAGCGCCATCGATGAAGGATTGCTCCGGGACGCACTTGGAGCAGTATCGAAAGAGACGGTGTGGAGAATCAAAGGATTCGTGCGCCTAGAAAGCGGGGTCTACATCCTGAATTGGGCATTTGGACGGTATGAGCTGACGCCATGTGGCAAGGACGAGGAACCCGCCGAGGGGTACGCTGTTCGCCTGACGGTGATGGGTGAGCGAGGTGAGGTGAATCGCTCGATAAGAAGGTTTAGTAGTACGTTGGGGGCGGAGACCTCCTAGCCATGTTTCAATATGATAAGATAAGGAAAGTGACATATCACGTACCTAATCGATCCACCGAGATTTTCTCCAATGTCTCCATGATGTTTCCTCACCTCTTCAGTCCAGGTATGCAAGCCCATCCTTTCTCAAATTTTCAGTGTGCTCTCACTATTTCTTCCCATACAGCGTCCTCGTACTGGTACTTCCCCCTTTTCGCTGCCGCAAAAGATCGCCAGCGCGCACTGACCATCCGGTCAGAATGCATGGACTGGCTGCCACGGCCTCGTTCACCAGATCTCTTTGAACCACTACCCCCGGGACAGAGCCAGGAAAACCTTCGTTCACGAGAGATATACGAAGTACTCTCCACCAACGACCTTTACCACATCCTCGGCGTCTCTCGTTCGCCAGAAATCGACAGACTGACCCTCAGACGAGCTTATCTCTCACGTAGCAAAGCGTGCCACCCAGAGTTTGTCTCTCTTTTTCTTCCTCTTCCCCCTTCTCTATTCTCAAAACATACGCGCCAGCAAGTGTCCCGGAAACCCAGACGCAACGCATGCGTTCCAAAAAGTATCCATAGCTTACGGCGTGCTTTCGGACCCTTCTCTAAAACGCATGTACGACGCCCGCCCAAACGACGACCAATCCGATTTCCTGCATTCACATCCGACCTACGGGCACGCAGACGAAACCCTCAAAGGCGTTCTCCTCAGCATCGTCAGCGACTACCTCGACGGCAACCTCGAAATGATACGCACGTTGCTTCGTGAGTGTACAGGGCAACGGGACCTCCCCCCTTCCTGACGTCCTCCTTCCCACTTCCCAGAAGCCATCAGCGACCTCAACCCATCCCTCAAACTCAGCGACGACGGCATCAATTCCGTGCTTTCGGTCCTCGAAAACATACGCGGTCGCGTCCTCAGTGAGTCCCCCCTGCCTCACACCCAACTCAAATGGATCTAACCCCCCCCCGAAACCAAGCTTGTCGCGCCTGCATCCTCGTCCTGCATTCCGAACTCATCCGCGTCCTCGAACTCCAATACGCCTTCCGCCAACTTCCCTACCTCGACATCGCGGGTCGCTCCCGGTTAACTATCCAACTGACCCGCATCACCCTTTCTCTCCCCGTCACGCTGGAAAAGGCCATTCAGGACGCCCAAGAGGACGTGTTTGCCGATGGTCGGAGGAGCACGACAGATGACAGGAATAGCAGGGAGTGCGACAAAGCGGCACTGTTGCCAAAACACGTCGTACTTCTCATCAGGGGCATCGACGTGATTCTGGACAGGATGGAACGCGTTTTGGGATAGCCAGGCTGTGCTTTGTCCTTTCCTTGTTCCACATTCGTTTCATCCATCTCCTACTCACTTTTTTTTTGTATTCTGACTGTTTGATCTCCCACTGTATCCCATAGACATGATCCTGCTCTGTATTACACTTTTATGTTTGTTTCACCTTTAAGATTATTTCCTCATCTTCCAACTCGGACACACATATGTATGTCTCCCGAACTTGGATGTCGTACTGCATTATGCAGCTTGGCTCGAGTTGCCTCCCAGAAATTGGTTCAGGTTACATGATTAAGCAAGCAGTTCTCGTTAAAAGGAACATAGGCTATGAATTGCGAATCGGTAAAGATCAAGGGTGCGAAGAAGAAAGCAGAGATAGCACACTAACGGTCGGTCGAAATTGGTGTATAAAGAGAAATAAGAAACGACGACGAAGGGGGCCTTTTGCAGAATGTACTGTACAAGGACTATCCGCGGCAATGTCGAGAAAGAGAACCCGTATACCGAAACTAGCGAGGAAAAAGAACAAAATCCGGCAAGCAGTAACGGTAGAAAGTAGCGATTTCAACTCTGTCAATACTGCATACTCCTCTGATTCTACAGACACAAAGGAAAAAAAATACCGCATACCGGTGCATCAGCGGAGACGAGATAATCCCTGCGAAGCACTCACGACGTTCATCCAGATCGCACCCGCATGGCCGTTAGCTGGGACGTTTGCTGGAACGATTTCTTCCAGCATGTAAGAGTCTTGTGATGGCTGACACCCGTAGGACCCATTCGACCCGTTAGGTTGTGCAGCGGCGACTGCCAACAATTGGGCATAATCTCCACTACTTTCGTTGCTCACGTTCCCGCCTTCGTTCGGCACAGTAGCTTGCGAGCTGTTTATGGAACCCATCGGGTTCTCGGGATAGAAGGGGTAGAACAAGCCAGTTGGGATCTCCGCGAGCTTATCTCCAACAGTCCCTGGCGGGATCTGCGGACCGAGGTTCTTCACAGGTGTGGTGCTTTGAGAAACCGTCCGCGGTCCGTAAGCCACAGTCCCACTAGCGTTTGCTTCAGTCTGGTACGGTGGGTGAGCTAGGGTCGGCGTCTTTTGTTGTTGCTGCTGCAAGTGTGGCTGCCGGGGAGACGGCATTGACGGAGAGCCTAAAATAACGTTCTCGGTGTCCCAGTCAAGTTCGGAGAGTAAAATGGGATCTTTGGGAGGGCCGACGGAATGAAGGTCTACATTGAGAACCTTTTCGGCAAGCTTGGAGATGAGAGGGTGACCACCGTTCAAATCTTTCCGTTCCCAGCGCCACCGGAATCGAGGTAACATGTCGAGAGCCATCCAAACGTCTTCAATCATGACCTGCCGCGACAAGCGTTCGCAGTGTGACATGTGACCATACAGAATGACCATGGCTGCAATGTGGAGTGGGATTGGGGAGACAAAGAACGCAATGTCAGGGAACCGGATGAGCTGGTTGTGTACGATGATGATGTTGTGCGAGGTGACGATCGCTGGGCGAATATGAGTATCTCGGAAAGGATAATAAATTTGGTGCTCACCATCAACAAGCGCCCTCGAGCGATGCATATAATCGAGCTCCTTCAAGCTAAACAGTGCTCTCAGCAACAAGATTCTTGATATGCCAATCTTGAGTAGCGTGAGCCCCTGATCCTCCGTGATGCCACGAACGAGTTCCTGTCTCTTATCCAGTGGCCAATCGTCAGTCCCACCAAAGTAGTACTTGTAACTCTCTGGCAATTGTCTTCGGAACTCCATCATACTCTTGATAATCCGAGTTGCATGTCGCATGACAGCATCTACGCTCTTGTTCGAAGGGGCATAGAGGGAGTTGATGATGTCAGCCTGGATCTCGGCAACAGGATGAGATAGCAAAAAGTGCTCGGAGTAGTCCACATGCTGGCCAGTTAGGGGTCGAGAAGGGTGGGGTGTATTTGAATCAGAGGGCGCGATGGCGAGTGGTCTGCCGAGGAGGATGGACGTGCCGCGATCATGCACCATTACAATGCCCCACAATCGAATGCGCAATTGTGCTTCTTCCTCGGTGAAAGTGTTGCTCTGAGACATGGGATCATGATGAAGACCCAACTCGATGGACAGCCGAACGAGACTTCCTACAAGACGCCATAGGGAACGACCTTGTCGCTGCATAGGTGTTGTCAGAATGCTACGAGCATTCAGAGGATGCGCGGGGCTCACCTCTGTGTACAGATACCATTGCAATAATATGAGGGCCTGGAGGCTGGAGATGGTGACACGGAGATGAGGTTTGACAGCCAAGGCGCGCTCGAAGAATTCATAGTGCTCGGGCCATTCGATTGGGAGGAGTTTCTTGGTCGAAATTGGGGTATCGCTAGGGGACTTGATACCATTGTCTACGAGGGTGGCTTTGTGATTGAGTTCGCTCAAGGTACCAAGAGCGAGGACGAGATAAATGCTACAAAGATAACCGGGATCGTGTTGCATATGGTCCATATCATAGAGTGAGTTGAGCCGGCGTTCAAAATCAGAGCGGAAAAAGACCGGTCGGTGGATGTTGAGATGAGAAAAGTAAACGTCGACGATTCTGTTGACCATTTTGCGGTCTTTCGGCAACCAAATGGTGAGTTTGGAGACCGACGAGGACGGCACGCCGGCGTATGAAGTCAGGATGGATATAGAGAACCAGGCGGAGGGATCACGGGGGGGAGAAGCCTCTGTGATGTTCTGATCACGACCGGATGAGAGACCATTTGAACCGACGGCAAGATCCTCTCTGTCGTTTTGAGCTGCGAGTTGGCTTTCGCTCATGATGAGGGGATGTACGCCGAAACTCTTGGCGATAGCCTGGATGACGAGGTGATGAGTAACGTGAGACAAGGACGGGAGAGGAGTGCGTACGCGAGTGTCGGACATGTCGAGAGACTGAGGATCCTGACCCTTGACTTCGAGGGATGGGGGTGGAGGTGGAAGCTGGTGAGCAGGTTGTTGTTGGATCTGATGGGGGATGTGCTGAGGGGGAGGAGGAGGGAAGCCGGGATGTATGTGGGGGGCATAGGAACCGGGGGGGGCGGGGATGGGGATGTGAGGGGGATAAGGGCCATATATTGGGACACCGGGGTGTGGGTAGCCGGGAGGAACGAGGGGAGGGTAGTAGGGAGAGCCGGGAGGGGGTGGATTTGAGTGCTGGAACTGAGAGCCCTGAAAATCTGGGGGAGGCTGGAGAGGGCCATCGAGGTCTATGCCCTCGCGAACACATATCTCTTCGAGATTGGCGAGGTTGAAACCAGGGAGACGACGTTTAAGGAGTGCGTCGCAGAGGGAGATTTGGCGCTCGATGTACTCTGTGTGACCACGGAGGGTGAGGGTCTGTCTGTGTCTGTCCTCTTGCTGGCAGGGGACGCCTGCTGTCGCACAGGCAGTACATTTGGGATGCTTGGAGTCGCACTTGGATGAGAGTGAGACAGGCGAACGGAGATTTGCGGTCGGTGACTACCGACGGGACTTGCCTTGATTTTCTTACTCCTGCAGCGTGCGCAAGCCTCATGGGAGCGTCTGAGGCGTCTTGGTTCTGAAGGAGAGGTGACATCTTCCTGGGGAGAGTCTGGTTTTCTGCGTTTCTTGGGGGGCTGGGAGGGCGCTTGTTGGGGCTGAGAGGGCTGTTGCTGTTGCTGCTGTTGCTGTTGCTGCTGTTGTTGCGGTTGTTGTTGTTGCTGCTGCTGCTGAGGAGGAGGACGCTGGTCCATGTGTAGAGCGGTGTGTAGTGAAATGTCCGAGTGTGGAGGGAGGATGTGTGTCATCGCTGATCGCCCCGTTGCTGCAGCACCTCAGCCCGCCTGGTACAGTTCTTTCGCTGCCCTCTCCTTTGTCCTTCAAATCACGTGATAACAAATTATCATTTATTTATTTATTTAATTCAACCCCTTCTCCCCCCCCCATCCCCAATGACCATGCAGCACCACTTAAACACGTCCGAGTACACTCTCGACACCGTGCACGACACCGACCCTCTCCTACAAGACACACCCTCCCTCTATGGCGCAGCCGAGTCCCAACAACGTCCCTCCCCTTCCCGCCTCCTCCTCTCCGCTGCTCTTCGCATGGCTGCTCTCTTCCTCGTCGCTACCCTCGTCCTTGGCGGTATCCTCTTCCTCGCTCTCCCCTCCCTCCAGTCGTCCGTTTCCTTCTCTCTCCCCTTTCTTCCCCTTCTCACCCAACCTCCACAGTGAAGATCGTCCGCTGCTGCGCATACCCAAATCGTTCGATGATCTCAAGGCACTCAACGGCCTTTTAAAGAAGTACCGTGATATCTACCCAAAGCGCATTGTCGTCTGTTATGTCATCACCTATCTATTGTATGTCCCTCTCCCTCTCCCCTCCCTTGTCCTCACTCTCCCTTATAGCCTCCAGGCCTTCTCTCTCCCAGGCTCCATGTATCTCTCCATCCTCGGCGGGGCAGTCTGGGGCGTTCCAGTCGCCCTCCCCCTTGCATGCACCTGCGTCGCAACTGGCGCTACACTCTGCTATTTCATCAGTGCCGCCTTTGGCCCCGCCCTCCTCACCCTTCCCAAGTGGAAGGCCCGTCTCGACACTTGGTCCGACAAACTTCGCCAACAGAAAGACAACATCATCTCTTTCCTCATCATCCTCCGCATCGCTCCACTCCCCCCACACTGGGTCATCAACATCGTCTGTCCCCACGTCGGCATCGGTCTCCTTCCATTCTGGATCAGTACTTGGCTCGGTGTCTTTGGTGTCACCGTCATTCATACAACCATTGGCGGTGGTCTTGACGAAATGACATCCGCCGCCGATTTCAATCTCTTCTCCTTGAAAAACTTTTTCCTCTTGTCTGCTGTCGTCGTCGGCGTCTTGATACCCGTCGGCCTCCGCTACTACTTCAAGCGCGAGGTAGCATCCGCAACAGTCGTCGAAGGAGCTGACCTACTAGACGAATTACCCCAAGACGGCGATGACCACATCCTTGCTGTCGGCCCTCTCCCCCTTTCCAAGAAACACACGTCCCCCCAACTGGGAAGTATTTATGTCAGCAACGGTAACAGATTCTATGCTGACCAACAAGTCGAACAAGACGAAGACGACGATGACGACGACGACGACGACGAAGATGTTATATTAGAGGCAGGACCAGCCATTGTGATCAAATCTTCAGAAGACGGTAGCAGCTCGGGAAGCGCCACCCATTGACATCCTACCTACATCTTATTAGAAATCGCCATGTATTCGCCATAATTATTTGTTGTATCCATCACTATCGTATTTCTATTGTGGACATCAATTACGATCGAGATGCTACAAATGTTCGCCTATGTGGTCTGCTTGTGTGGCTGCGCCCTCAAATGGCCTAGGGCTGCCTCACTTCATACCAGACTCAACAATCGCTTCTACCGTCAGTCATTCCGACATTTCTTATGGTTTGGTCCACTGACCAACAATCAGCTTTCAGCCGTCGCGTCAGACCCCACATGCTACATGATACCAGACGGTCGTAATACACCCGACGAAGATCCCCCAAACCAAACGCCACTTGCAAATGTGCCCACCCAATCACCCACAGCGAGAAAGGCGGTACTCCCAGACGCAAAGTCAGGATCGTCCTCGGTGTTCTCTAAATCATATTCCATGACATCTCCGTCTGACGTCCCTCCGCGCCCTTCCACCGCGCCACCTCACCCGTCCTCCGACGTGATCAAAGGGAAAGAGTCACAGACTGACCCACAAACACGTACCACGCTTGTATCTAATCTTCGTGCTCGCAATCTTCTCCTTCAGAAAGCGATCTCCCACATCGACGATGCCGTCCTCCATCTAATGGCTGCCCGATCCGGTATCCCTAGTTCCAAGATACAACACGTACGCGGCGAAGCGAGGAACAGGAAAGATTTGCTAGATAGAGTTGATAGGGCCATCAAGATGGCCCAGAATGGCGAACTACATGAAGAGAGTCAGGGCGGAGACACGAGCGAAGGAGCTAGGTCAGGGGCAGAGAGGTATGCTAGTACCACCCCATCTTTTCGGCGAACGTAAAGCGATGTTTAATTGATTCATCTCATGAAAGGCCGTCTACGGGATTCGGGTCCGCTGGTACCCTTCAGGCCGGAGCACTTTCTGGAACAACGTCGCTTGCTCCTCCAAACGTTATTCATCCACTTCCTTCTGACACTTCCTTGGACACGCCCCAACTCCGTCGATCATCCTCCCAACCACAGCTGGGCCCTTCCACGTCGCAGCCACAAGTCCCCACGAAGATCTACACGCTCCCCGAACTCATTGAACGTCGGAAAGTTCTTCAAGAGTCGATCGAGTCCTGGCAAAATTTCGCTGCAGAGTTGCGCGCCGCTCAACCGCACCTTGAGGCTCAAGCGCAATCTGCCAGCCTGCCAGATGTCGCGTCGACTCAAGCATCCGCTGCAACCGCCACACCTTCGACCCAAGCTCAGGAGCCTTCCTGGACAGTCAAGTACCAAAGAGCGCAGTTTGAGATCAAGCGCCGCGAAGACCTGTTACACCGGCTAAACCAAGCCATCACCCAAATCTCACACCCAAACCCGGAACACTTTGCCGCCCTCGCATCATACATCCCTCCTGCTCTCGACAAACCCCGTTTTGACGCAGCCTATGCTCATTTTTGCCAGGGGAAATCTATTCAATTGAATACGACCGTCATTATGCCAGATGTGAGCAAACCCGTGATCGATGTATACTCATTGCATGTCGCGGTCATGCACGAAGGAAGTTTTACCAGGGTTGGTCATCAACTTGCTTTATTTCGTCGCGCTCGTGACAAACTTTTGATTATTATAGGTAGCAGCTCGCAAATCCTGGGACGTGGTCGGGGCGCGTCTCGGGTTCATCCAAACGGCCGCAACAGCGACCGAGCCGGCGAGGTCCTCCTCGGAGATAGCCGTTCATCTGGAGAAGGCCTACAGAGACCGCCTTCAGCAATTTGACCATCTCTATGTGACTTCCGTCATCGAGACCGTCCGAAAGCGGATGGCAGAGCAACAGAAGAAGCCTTGACTGAAAGTCGTGGCTGTTAGAAGGATCGTCGCGCCACCCTATCGCAGTACCCTTATTCACTTCACGAACATGGCCAGGTTCCAGTCCCTACTTAGAAGGGAGACGACCCTTTTTTTTCATCGAGGGGGAAAGAATCTGGGAGCAACATCATTTACACCCGCAGTTCTCGTTGGCTCATTTCGGAAAGACAGTTGATCATATTTAAGCCATACATAACATCATATTCACAAGTCAGCTCGTTCACGTCCACGCTACCATTCATACCCATACCCAGCCGTACGCCATGCACTACATTCCGTACAGACCTTCAAGTGCACTTGAGCAACAACGTTGCTGGATTGGCAATATCCCCACTCAGACTCGGGAGTCGGCCGACAGATACCCGTGGAAGCCAGAATCGGACTCTTCTGTCAACATATGATGTTTGTACGTATGACTTGAAACGTTCCTTTTCACCGATCGAAATAAATAAATAAATAAAATGTTGTTTGGGCCGGTGCGCGGCCTTGATATGAAGTCCGTGAACGGAACTATAATATGTACCGCCTCACGCACCGGAATGAGGTCCAAGTAGGTTAGCTTAAGGCTCGCAACTCCGAAAAATATTTGAAGTTCACTGCGTATGACCTGTGTTCGAAAACAACTTTCAATGGTTGTCCCAATGAAAGGATGTAGGGCCAGCGGAGCGGAACTTCCGGCGCGGCTAGATATAGTTGGGGATATACGTCGCAAGAAAATAGAGTTTTTATCTGATAACTCTATCCAGCAAAATCGAAACATGAATATAAAACGACACATGGAAATCCGGGAGGGGAAAAAAAGCGAGGCATTTTCCCCCTTGCGGGAGAGAACCAGGGCAAGCTTCGCACGCACGTTCGCGTCTGATGCTCCACCAAGGTGAGGCGTGCTGAACAGTAGTGACGCCAACAATTTAATGAGATAGATAACGATATGTACTGTTATGTGCTCTTGGGACAAGGGGGATACCGACAGAGGCTATGACGGGGGTTGGTTGCAAGGCGTTCGTTGGCGGTCACCAGGCGCTAATGCCACCAATGACTCAGGTCGTGCGGGTCAGGCAGGAAAGTGCTGTGGAGGGTACGCAGACGTGCAGCGCTCGGTTTATCCGCGGGGGAGTGTACATATACCGAGTATTTTCTGTAATAAAATTGTCGTCGAGATACCTTTTTAGGAATGATTTCGTATGCAAGAGGATGAGATTTCAAAGTCCGCTGTGGTCCGTTATGGTCTGTGCTTAGCAGGTGTTTGGAAGGTCGGACCCAACCTCGCTCCCACCACCAGCATCCTCTGTGCTTGCTGCTGCAGTTGCCCACCCCCTTCCCCGCCGTTACGCACGGGCCCCTCATTCCCGACATCGTTCTCGGGCTTACCTCGTACGTCGAGCTCGTCCCGGCCGTCGTAGCGCTTCACAGCACCCTAAAACATCCATCGTCCTTCTCCCTCTAAACCCAGGACTTTGGATTATGGCCGATCGCCTCCACCCGTACCCCATGTTTCCCCAGAATCTCACTCCCAACTCCCTCCAACAGTCCCAGATCCCTCAACAACCGCTGCAGTCTCACCAACCCGACCCTCAGATGATTTCGGCGCTCTCTAGCCCCGACCATAGTCGCATGTGGCAGCAGCAGATGAATCAGCTCCAGAACGCATATCGTTCTCAACAGTCGGGTGATTTGACCGCTTCCCAGATGAACCACCAGGCAAGTCTCTAGCGCTTTTTTTTCCCGCCGCCTCAGTCTTGTCTGGGAAAATTCTCTGTCTTGCGTTAATGAGATGTACATGTCTTATCCGTATATGACGATGATATGTGCGGTCAATCCCCCTTTCTCTCCAATCATCCTTTGTATAACATCTTATCACTTGGTACTGCGTTGGATACAATCTACGCTCCCGCCTCGACCAAGTTTATCTCTCTCTGAGAACAGATTTTCCCGTAATTACGTTTATACTGACATTTTCCTTGTTTAGATGCAAGAATTCGCTCGAGGGCAGGCTCTCTCCCATGGTCAAGGTCAACCCATTGTTCAACAGATCCAACAATCCTTCGGGCTCAATGCGCAACGCATGAACCCCCCCGGCCCTGTTTTCCACGATCCCCAGGCCAACCAGCCCCAGTCCCTCATACCGTCTAATTTCTCCAACGTGCCCATGAATACCCAGCAACAAATGAAGGCAACGTTCAACATGAACCCTATGATGCATGCAGCGATGAACAACCCCGGCGTTTCCCGCCAGCTCAAAATGCTCAATCAACAGGAACTCGCTCGTCTCCAGCAGTCGGGTCTCGGCGCTCAACATGCGTCGAATCAACCGACTGCCGCGGACATGTTTGCTACATCATCTATGCAACCTTCTCAGGACCAAATGCATGGTTCCCCCCATCCCGCCGCACAACCCGTGGGTCCACCTGGCGTCAATCAAGGGATGGTACCTGGGAACCAGCAGCCGAGTGTTCAGAAGAGAATGATGACGCCGGCCGAGTTCCAGGAGAGGAGGAGTTATCTCCTCAGTCTGATCTCGCAGTCTGAGAACAGCATGGGGTCCCTCTTGCAAACTGCACGCAGTGCGACTTCCATCGATCCTCACATGCAACAAAAGATCAGTCAGCTCCGTACTGAGCTTGCTAACCGGAAAGAGGTGTATACCAAGTTTGTGGCCACTTTCGGCGCCATGGTCACTCAGCAGATAGCGAATGGCATACCACCCTCAAACATGCCTCATATGTACGTCCCTTCAGTCGCGGAATCTCTGATTGTCGTTGACGTTTTGATAGCAACCCTATGGCGCATTCTACTTCGCAGCAGCCTCAGCAGGCAACGATGTCCAACGCCCAGGTCCAGCCTGGTTTCGTTACTCAGGCTAACCAACCTGTTCAGGCGCAGTATAACCTCCCTGCTGGTAATGGTCCATCTCCGATGCCTCCCCAGAGTCAAGGTGCTTTGAGCCAACAGATCCCCATTCAAGCTACGCAGATTGGACGGCCCAATACCATCCCTCCTCGAACTGGAGGTACTCCTCACCAAATTCCCGGTGGTCAACTATCGAATACTATGTCTCCTAATCTGGGGAATTTTGCGGCCCAAGGCGGGCAGAAGGTCCCCAATCAGACGCGGCAACCGGTGCGGATTATGCCCCTCGACAAGCAGCGGTTTGATTCCACGTATTCGCAATTCTGTCGAAGCCAAAATATAAATCCAGGCCTTCGCGTACCGATAGGGGATAATAGGATGGTAGATTTACATCAATTGCACGTTCACGTCCTGCATGAAGGTGGTGCACAATCAGTGAGTCACCTTGGTATAAGGCTATCTGAAAGCTAATCGTGAACCCAACTAGGTGACTCAGCGAGATATGTGGGCCGTCATTGGCGGCCAATTAGGTTTCATTCAGTTCCCTGGAAACGACTCTGAGCCAGCCCGGTGTGGGCCTGGAATCGCCCAACAGCTTCAGAACACTTACGAACAGTGTCTTCAGCACTTTGAACACGCCTATGTCCTGACAGTCAAGAACCGTCCGGGTGCAGGGTCACAGCAACAGCAGATACAACAAGCCAATTCGAATCCCCTCGCCATTGGTAACAATGCGACTCCTGGCATGTCTGGGAATCCTACGGAGATGCCTCCAAATCCTCCTCGCCAGTTTCCTAACCAACAGCTCATCGTCGCAGCAGCGCGATATGCGCATACGACCGCCCAAGACATGCGTGCTCAACGTGTTCACGAGCACATGATCACCTTTGTGGAGCGTCATCGTTCCGAACTCATGAAGGTTTACCAGCAACAAGTCCAATTGATTGCGAAGAAGAATGCAGAACAAGAGCAGCAGAATATGGCGAATGCGCAGGGTTCGTTGACCAATATGCATGAACAACCCTCCATCGGTTTGCAGCCCGGCGTTCAACGACCCCCCCAGGCTATTGGAGAAAACACGATAGTTAGTGTGCCGTCGGGCGATGGCAAGATGGTGAATGGATCCTTCGTTGCGGAGAATGTTGCAGCTGCACTTCATAAGCAGCCGCCAACGCAGGATCAAGTTCAACACGCAATGTTGATGATAAATCAACTTAAGCACGCGTTTCAGCAACGCAGTGAGTCCTTTTGAGCTTTGCTTTGTTGCCACTCACGCTCTTTTTCAGGTCTCCCCGGAATGACCTCGCAACAAATCCCGGATGAGCAACGACTGGAATACAGACAACTCCTTGAACAAGTGTACAAGATGACGTCGGAGCTGGATGCAAGATTGCATATGTATTTCGTAGTTTTTAAAAATGAAGATACTCTCCGCAGATATGTCGCCATTGTGAGTTCCTTTGTCTCTTTGTCTTCGTCATACTTACCTTGTCACTCGCTCCTTTAGGTCCTGACAGTGGCGAGGCAACGGCAGCTCATGACCGCTTCCCCGCCACAGTATATTATTAACATGACGACTCTGCGTAGCATGCAGTTTCAAGTCCATAAACTCAACGAGGAGTTTGAGAGTCGCTGGCGTGCGATGAAGGCGTCTGCCGTCGCCCCTACCAATTCTCAACAGCACGTTTCACTCGCATCTGCCCCTTCTCGCCTCAACCCTACTTCTGCTCTCTCGGTGCCACCGGTGCAGAACATACGTCAGATGCCTCCCCCGTCTGTTGGACGTCAAGTCTCTATCAATCGTTCTCCACCGCAACAGCCACAACTTCACCCTCCGCCTCCGCACTCCCAGCTTCAACCCTCACCTCAATCCCATTCGCAGCAACAATCCATGCAACAACCGATTAAGAAACCTTTTCCACCCAGTCCGTCAGCTATGCCAGCCCCCGCCACCGTTGCATCCCCTACCCCTCCACCTGCGGCTGCGTCATCGTCCACCCCTGCTACCAGTGCTCCGACTCCTCAAACTACAACTGGTTCACCCCAGACCCCGAAGTCACCCCCGTCGAAAGTGGTCGCCAAGACCAAGGCTGCAAGCCGAGCTAGCCGGAAAATGTCGACGGCAGGTAGAGGTCCTGCTACACCGGAAACGGCCCCTTCTGTTGTGGGAGTCAAGCGTCCACCTGACGAGGACGTCGCTACCCTCACTAATGTGGCCCCTTCGGAAGCCGAAGCAAGTAATGCACCATCGCCGAAGAAGGCCAAGACGGAGTGGGAGGGTGAGACGAGTGAGGCACTTGTCAAGAAGCAGCAGGAATTGGAAAACATCAAGTCTGACGAGGATGCCGCTGCATTCCTTGATCGGATGAAGGAACTCTTTGCCATGACTGCGCCGGATGACGTGATTAACCATGATATCGCCTCCACCTTGGGTCAGATCTTGGCAGGCGTGGCTCAGGAACCTGCGGATGCAGCTGCAACTGCTGCTACTCTTTCTGTACACGGAGCTGGGGATGCTGGACCACCACCCACTGCTCTCTCGCCTCATATGGGCCCCGCCAACGATGCGTTTTTGGAGTATATCGATTTCTCTTCTTTTACCACTCTCGACGACGAGGATAACGATTCCAAGGCACCCACGCCTGATCTTGTCCCTTCGTCCGAGCCTAATCTTAGCCCAGAGTCTGGCTCAGAGGGTGATTTATTGGGCGGTTCTGGATCGCCTGATAAAACCAAAATCGAGGAGGCAGGGGACCGCTCTGATCCCCTTCGACTCGGATCTCTAAGAGAGATCGATGGAGGCGAGTCAGCATATTATCAGGCTGATAACTGGAAATGGGAAGGTTCGATGCATACACTCGACCAACCATGGGCGATTTTTACTTCATAGTATGGTCTCGTCGGATTGCGTTGTTCTGGTTATTTATTTGCTTCCATCTTTATGCTGGATATACTCATTCTTCTTTACTCGCTCGTGGTGACCTTCTCATCCCCATCCAGACCCCCTGTTATCCTACTATTCTCTTCTTGGTTTATGTGTCACTGCTCTGTATTCCTAATGTTGTTCTACTCTGCTATCGGCGTATCTTGTTCAGACCTTGGTCTCTTAATGGATAGCTAACTCTAACTGGGTGCGGTGCATGTTGCGAGTATACAATGGAGTGATGGAAATGGTACAAGGTCTATCATCTACTTTAGCCGGTCTGGGGGTTTTAAGGTACGAGACTGGCGAGTGTTGCTAAGTACCCGTGCCTTCAACAAAGCAAGGGGATCACGACCTTGCGACGAACTCGTCAACGAAAGAGATAAAGGAGTACCGGTGCTCTGCAACCTCGCTTTCCTGATACTCGTCTGCGCTTCATGTTCTCTCCTACCCTTTTCCCACTGTTCTCGAGCTTCATTCTTGGATTCATCGTCCTCCGCCGCGAGCTGCAACGTCTCTGGCAGCCCATATCTGTCTTTGAGTTGATCATCGACCGCGCGTTTCGCAGCATCGATCTTCTTCTCCGCACGAAAGCGCTTGCGAACGAGGGTCGAGAGCGTGTAGGGATCGCTATTGTAACGATCGGATACATCTTGTAAGGATTCGAGTCGGGGTATCTGTACTTTATTGACGTGGTCTTGAGCAGTCGTCGATTTCTCTAGCGCCGCAAGCGGGTCGGCGGGTCCAGCGTTGCCTTCGGTGTCTACAGTCGCGCGCACGGGAGGGCTCAGAACCTCGAAGAGGGGGGCAAGAAAGGCACCAAAACGTACCGTGTATCGCGAAACCACCATTCTCTTCAGGATTCCATTCCTCGTCTTTCTGTCTCGCACCCGAGACGACGACATAGCGAGTATTCTGGCCAGCGAACGTGTGTGAGACATGTCACGCTCTGAGGTTCCTTTGGGGACCAACCGAACCTTTGGATCCGTCTGAATCTCAAACCAGCCATCACACAAATGGCATTTGCATCGAAAGGAATAGATGGGCGTGGAGTAGTAAGACCCGACTTTCTTCTTCTCTGCATTGTAGCGTACGCCCATCCCGATGTGGTTGTTGCACGTTCCACTAACCAAGGCATTTGTTTTTGAGCGGGTAGAGAGAGAGAAAATGGGGACTTGGAATTAACGTACCACCAGATGTTGAAGGGTAGCTCGAAACGGGTTATCAGGATACCCTTGTCGAGTTTCCTGGCTCGATCGCCCAAGGCATGTTTGCCTGTAAATGAGGTGAGTGCAATGGTCCTTGAGACAGGGCGCGGAAACGTTAAACCTCTGTATGCATTGAGACTCTTGTGTTTCTCTCCGTCGTAATCCGGCGGGTAGTACTTGTTAAATCCTGATGAGAGATGAGTGAGAGCCTTGGACGGTTCGCCAGACTCGACTTTCCTTGCATGACGGTAGGTGTCCAAGGCAGATAATCACGTGAGTGCCTAATTAGCTAATTCACAGCTCCGGTGCTTGCCGAAAGTGTACTGGCATACCTAAACCTTAATCTTCATCCCCTCTCATCAACAAATAACCTTGGGTGCGTGAAGACCTTTTTGTTGTTCTCGCAAAACGACTAATCCATCGTTTTTCCTATAGTCACCTTCTGACTCATTCACCACACATACGCTCTCATTCAGAATGAGTTACGTCGCCAAGGACGAGAAAGCTTACGATGCAGCTGGCGCCGTCCCCGCTGCTAAAATCCACAAAATCCGCATTACCTTGACGAGCAGCAACGTCAAGAACTTGGAAAAGTGTGAGCAAAACACCCCCATTGTGTTTTTTCCCACCATCGCTGATCGTCGCTCCTAGTCTCGACCGATCTCATCAACCGTGCCAAGGACAAGCAACTTCGCGTCAAGGGGCCGGTCCGCCTTCCGACCAAAGTCCTCAAGATCACCACTCGCAAAACGGCAAGTCTTGCTTTTTCTCGTATGCACTCGATCCCTCATTTCCCCCGTCTTTAGCCTTGTGGTGAAGGTTCAAAGACTTGGGACCGTTACGAACTCAAGATCCACAAGCGTCTGATTGACCTCCACTCTTCTAGCGAGATTGTCAAACAAATCGTGAGAATGTGTGTTGTGCATTGATACCACTCTGACAGCAATTCTTCAGACTTCCATTAGCTTGGAGCCTGGTGTAGAGGTCGAGGTTACCATCTCCTCTTAAACCCATTGTGCTGTACTGTATGATCTATGCACCTGTGACCATGAGTTGACAAGATAGTCCTCGTTGAACATCGAGCTGAGAAAGTGAGTTGTTGTATATGGTAGGTTTAATGAGCGTAACAACCACAGTCAAGTCCGTACATAAATTATCATACAATGATGTCTCTAAGGTATCATCAGGAGAAATGCAATCCGAGTATTGGTGAATGCGATGAGCATACAGTGAACACATGAAAGGAATAGTCACAGGTAGACAGCATAAGATCCAATGACCGGTCGGTGATCACTCCGACCCTCTAGAAGACGCATCCCCCGATCGTCCAGACTGCTGTAACTCAGACAGATAACATCGCCTTTGGCAGGATGAGGCGCAAGATTGAGTACTGTTGAGACAGCGGACTCCTGGGTAGCGATACTCTGAAAAGTGTCCCTTCGGAAGGGAAAGAAACGCCAACGAGTCGAAGATGGTGGTATTGGTAAAGGATCCTTGGGAGGAACAGGGGGTGGACACTCTAGGAGACTATCACTTCGAAGCACGGGGTCCGACGGGGCCGACGACGAATCCGAACCGGATTCTGAAGCTTTCTGAGTTGGCGGACCGCGCGTGGTGCCATCGGAGGCCTGTGTCGGTGGCCGCACAGTGATGTGGCCTTCGTCCTGTACCTGATCGACTGTTTCTGTTGACCTGGTTCGAGTGGGAATCCAAGGTGGCTTGGGTATGTTCAATGACAGCGGCCGGTTTCCCATAGTTGTCTTCGTTGCCGGCCGACTGAAGTAGTCTTGCTTAGCAGTGGAGGAAGTAATTTCAGAATTCGGCGAGCCTCCCGAGTCGCGCCGAATTCTAACTGAGAACGGTCGAATAGCTTGCGAGATTAAAGTACCGACTCGAGTCCGTTGCCTTGCCATTTCTACTATATCTGGCTCCGCATCACCGACATCAGGTTTGACAGTCGACTTCCAAAGAATGCGGTCACACCTGCAATCATCTCAGGATCAACCAGTAGTTCGATGTCACCAAAAATAATACCAACCAACTAGGAACCCGCTGTTTGTGAGATGAATCATAGACAGCAATGTCGTCTTCATCACCATAAGAAGGTTCGATGGGCGTTGAAGGGGCAGACTTTGTAGAAAACCCCCGTGAAGATGGTCGAGGAATTAGGATACGTTGCTTGTCGGGTGGTTCCAACAATCGGTTTGTTTCGGGCGGAAGTTCAATAGGGCTTGCTGGAAGGTCATCAACCGAAGGTCCTGAAGAAGGTGGGTGTTCAACAATATCGGGAGATTTCGACCTTGTCAGGACATCCTGCAGACCACGCTTGTTCCGCAACCACTTGGCCACCGGGGATGCTGGATGCGATTGTGAGACAACGGCTGGCGAGAGGAGCGATTTCCATTTTGCTTTCGCTTTCTGGGCAGCTACGGCCAAGGCCACCCGTCCACCTTCGCCTCCTACAATCGGATTCGAGGTAAATGGAGTAAAGTAATCTTCGTCTTCGGGCTCCGAGACAACGCCCTTGGAATGTAAAGTCCACCCGGATGATGCCAGCGAACGCGATTCGCCCTCGGCATCCTCTCCATTTTCTTCCTCCTCGCCACCCTCTCTCTCAGTCTCATTACCGTCTATGGGAGAGCGCCTGCTGCGCCGTCGTTTTGTTTTGGAACGGCTCGCGACATTGTACTTGAAAGTTGGCGGGAAGTCAATAGGCGCTTCTTGGAAACCAGAAAATGCCGAACTTGTCTCCATTTGCCGTTTCAGTTGATCAAACGCAAACGCCTGTGTATATTCTGTGGGTAGCTATGCTTAGCCAGCTCATGGATAAGCAAGGAATTGCAGGGGAACACGCACCATGTCTAGAAATCAGCCAGTCCGCATGCAATCGGGTAATGTCTAATCGGAAGTTCAAGTCGCCGCAGAGGAATGTATAGTCGAATCTGTCTGTGATATCTGATAGAGTGTAAGATCACGCCATTCGAGAATCATTGGAATGTCTGGTCACCTTCTCTTATCATTCTGGGATCATTGGGTTGCAGGAAATCATCCACCGCAAGCTCAGCCTAGAAGCAAGTCAACGAAGTGCAACTAGCATGTAGCATACCATGAACAAACCGGACCTTAATCTTCGCTAAATTGGCAAGCCGGTGCTGAACCTTGCCTTCGTGCGCTGCAAACATAACGTCATGAAATGAATGGCTGCAGTAACATGCTACACACCAGCCAGGTGAGCGTTCAAGAACAAGAAGGTGGAACCATCGATTTTGAGGCTGATACCGACCCCACCTTTGTTACCAACACGTCCGCCGATTAAACCAGCAGTGACAGCTGATTTTGAAGTTCCTGCAAGAGCCGTGAGCGGGTAACATTCAAAGGTAGACAGAAACCTGCCTTCAACCAGGTCATGCAAGTCTCTGTGTATGTAGACCGAAAGGTATAATCCCATCATCCTCTCTTTCACCAGAGGTACATAAGGCCCCATTTCCGACTCTTTAACGGTCACACGACGGTGCAGTGAATGACGCTTCGGCGAAGCTGCAATATCTTTGAGTGTGTGTTCTCCCTGTACCTGAGGATTCGCTTGCGTTCGATGGCACAACCAGTGTTCAAGTGTGGACGTCCAACCAGAGTGATTGAAGTTCACCACAATTTCGTCTGGAAGATCGTCGGAGCTTTTCCACCCACGGCTAGCCTCGTCCCGCTCCTTATCCTTGCGCTTGAGACTTTGGACATGGTAGAGGTGTTTCTCGTGGTCCTTGTCATCACTCTTATCTTTGTCTTTCTCCTTGTCGGGTACTCCAAGTTTGATGCCAGCACCGAGACCCATGGGTATACCTGCGGAACTGTCCATGAATATGCACGGAGCACAGTCCAAGACCCATACCAGACGAGCTTGGACATTCTTGCCCCGCTCTTCAGAAAGGTCAGTTTGGTTGGGATGAAAGGGAACTAAAACCACCCACACCACAACGAGATGATATGGGTGCACAGGCTCTGTAGACAGTACAGGGAATGTTGGTACGTCATCTAGGCCGCGCCCGTGGTTCCCATGTGGGGGTACGGCACCCAGCAGCTCTTCCAAGTCACCCTATGTGCCAATGTAGCCAAGTTTGTGACTACAACTTCAGACGTACCTTTGGTAGCGAGTCGTGCATATTCCATGTCAATAGCCTGATCTTCAAGAACTTTGGATGCTTCCGCGAAGATTGGAGCCTGGGTGATGGAAAGGCAACGTCACTCTGAGGGAAAGAGGGTAAAGCTGCTGTTCCAGGAGATGCGGGGAACAGAGACTGTAATCTCGCGAAAACAGTTTGTTGACCTAGATGAAATGTATAATCCACGTCAAATTAACACCAGACGTGACGAATGGGTTGGAAACTACCTTGACGCAGTGAACGAGGTTGTTGCGGGATGGTTCGAGGCTGCTGGGGGACGTTTGTGAGCATTGTATGCCCCAAAAGTCGGGCCTTATGGCCTGTTCTTAAGGCTCAATATCGAGGCAGTGGTCCAGAAGGAAAGGAAGGGAACATGAGCGGGGATTATGGTCAGTGTTAATGAACCTGTTCGATGCAGTACTGATTATGTAACCCAGCTCCCCAACGCGGTGGGTCTCCGTGACTGAAGTAGGGTAGTCGATCTCAAGGCTTCAGCCGGCAAATGGAGTTGCAATCATCATATCTGCTGCCATAGCCATCCCAGCCTATCAGTCAAACGTGGTTGACCTTCACCACCCGTAACAGGTGTCCATCAGCGTGTCTTCCACTGCCCTTGACCCAACGCAGATAACCCAAGGCGAAATGCTCGTAAACACCCACATTTGCAACAGCGGTTCCTACGCTGTCGAGCAAGTCATCGTAGTGTACAGCCTTTCTCTCTTCTTCGAGGCAATGCACCAATTTGTCGAGGGGACGAACATACCGGTTTTACCCTCAGCGGCTGCTAGGAACCGAGTCCTTTTTGGGCCCAACTACTACTAGTCACCGAAGGAGAAGCTTACCAATGCTGATCGAATGCATATCAAGAAGTGGTTGTTCCACCAGCCAATCGATAAGGCATACGTCCAGGGTATTGAGGGTTTCGGACCAATGCCACATTAATACTTAACCAGGTGTTAGGAGGGAACGGTACAAAAAGAAATATATGGCTTGAAATCGAGAATACGTGGCTTCAAACCAGAACCAGGGCGAGTCAGTATCAGGTTGTACCCAGCACGATGAGGCATGACGAAGCTTGGACGACGTTGATGTGGGCGAAAAGAGCGTGGCACCCCCATGACGGAGTCGTGTTTCAAGTATCAGTGTCACTGCACAATTTCTCTGGCAGTAGGCAGAACAATGAAGAACGCACGTCAGCTGGCTGGCCAAGATAAATTACAGAGTGTCCAGAAGCGACTCCCCACAGACCACCTCCACCTCCATACTGGAAACACACCTTCATCCCCTATCTCAACAGTAGCCGGACATTATCCTGCTACCTTCTCGAATCCTTTTTGAAGTATTCACTGTTTATCGCAGTTGCCTGTGCCATATCAAATACGGTCTCTCCCACACCGAGAAAACGCTCGGCCACGGAGCGGATGGTTGGGTCTGAAATCCTGTTCGTCTCAATGCTAGAGTCCCGTGGGTCAACTTCAGAAAATGAAAAGAGGGCAATTCAAACTCACGTGAATCCACTTGAACGTCGGATGCCAGCGATGACCGTCGACACTAGGATGGCGTCTGCAGCATAGTGGACAAACCGACCAAGAACCATGTTGTGATGGAGAACGTGTGATCAACGAGGATGTTTGAGACTGGCCCAGATGTATACTGGACACTGAAACAGTGTTTGTTAGAGAGTGCGAGAAATACTGCTGACAAGGCTACCGAGCGGCGAGCGAGTCCAAGTCGTGTGTTGTCGCCGGCTGAACGAGACTAGAAAGGAAAGTCTCCTATCTCCTAAAAGGGTTACTCCAAGTCCGAACTCAACCGTCATGCACACAGAGGCAGTATTGCGGGGCCAGCAGGTGGTGTTGGTCCGATCCACTCCAGATCATGTCGAGGTATATAACCTTTATATTGTCCCCACACACTCAATCAATTGCATTAGACGTATTATCGTTGGATGATCGATCCAAGGCTGCTCAAGGATACAGGTACTGACCCCCTCACCCTGGAACATGTTTATGAAATGGAGAGTACGTCAATTGCGACACCGAATAACTTGAACAACAAGCTAAGCTTATACAGAGCACTGGCGAGAAGATCATGACAGTAAGCGACGCCAGGCTCAGTTCAGGCAGATATTCATATCATATGGTAGAGCTAACGTTTATCATCCTCGCGAGTGGAGAGGGCGATATTGCATCCCTTCCAATGGTCGGTGACGTAAACGTTTTTCTCAAAGGCGATCCCGGTGACGAAGACTTTGAAGCGGAGGTCGGTGTGATGATCGCAGGTATGTGACCGTAAAATCTTCAAGATCGCACACATAAATCGCTTCCTTCCAGAGGAAAGTTATCGGGGCAGGGGCCTCGCAATCGAGGCACTGAGGCTTATGCTGTCGTATGTGACCGGGTCACCTGCATCCTTTGCGAGCCCACCGCTATCGCTAGTGCCTAACCCCCCTTTCCCCTTTCCAATACGACCAGAAAGCCTGGTAGTGCGGATAGGCCAGGAAAATGGACCCAGTCTCAGTTTGTTTGAACGGCTTGGTTTCGTTGAGACAAAGGGGGCCAATGCGTTCGGTGAGAAAGAGATGCGGTTCTGGAAGGATCCATGTGGGTCCATTCTCTCACCCTCCCAAGTTCCCCGTTGCTAGCGTATCTATATTTAGATTCTCTATTGTCCGAGTCATGTCATGTGTGCGGATCCGGAGATCTCCCCCTGCACGTATAAAAGAGAGTTCAGAAAATTCTCGGGGGTTCGCGCGGCTTGATTACTTACCGCCATATCAACAGTACTTTGGATTGGCTCGTACCAGGTTGTCCAAGGAATCAACCAAGTGAAATAGCGAACACAATCATTCAAGAGTCCATTTCTCAAGCATTTTCTATCCAAAGCAACTAGGAACTCATATCGATCGTCTAAACACCACCTTGCCGTAGAAAGGAGTAAGCACAGCCTCCGAGTGATTCGTCCGCGGCTATTTGCGTGTGCTTGGTTTCTCGCTTACCTGTACAACGCGGCACTCCGTTTAAATAGCACGCCGCGTCCACACGTTCAATTAGCGCGTCTCCACCATGTCGCAGTAAGTCCTATCGATCTTCAGTGTCAATAATGTACTCTCGTTCATCTCAATTCGTTCAGAGTATATGGACATGTACCCGACGTCCGTTTTGGCGATGAGTTCACAAACAGGTATGCGCCACCCCTCACTACCTGGTTTCGGATTCATCGTCCATCCTCCAGGAACAAGCTAATGGAATCTGGCGTCCATGCACCGAGTCAGGCAGGAATTCATGGAGACGCAGTGGAAGGTGCATATTCGATTTGTCTTTCTGGAGGATACGAGGACAACGAAGATTCGGGAAATAAGATGTATGTCACTTTGCCACCGTCTGGAGACACGCGTCCTCATTGCTGCTTGTAGCATTTACGTAGGCTCAGGTACGCTTTATGCAATGACTAAACACGTCTTTTAAACGACAATGTTTTAGGGGGACAGGATAAGAGGAAGGTATGTCTGTTCTTTGTAGACAAGCTTCTTGCCACTGAGGTCCTCCCAGCAGCAAACTGCGAATCAGTCCTTTGATGATCCTCGAAATCAATCTCTCCTTGTGGGTTCCCCAACACATTGTATATTGTTGTGCCTCACATTCCTTCAGATTTCCTCCCGGACACGGCGGCCGGTACGAGTTGTACGAGGCAAGAATAAACACAGTTATTACGCGCCGGCCTCAGGGTGAGGCACACACCGATGTAGATGGTCGTGCGAGGGCTCACGTTACTTGGTAGGTACAGGTATGACGGGCTCTACGTCGTAAATTCAGTGAGTGCCATCATTGCCTCAGAGTACCACTTTCTTATTCCTGTCCAGGCCTGGGAGGGTGTAGGGAAGGAAGGTTTCAAAATGTGTTTCTTCGAACTTACGGTAAGGTCTCATGGTCGGCCGAACTAAGCTCACTAAATTTTTGACATTAGAGAATCGTGGAAGAGGGTGATGGTGATATTCCCACCCGACGCCTCCTCACTGGGAGGACATTGACCAACATGCTCAGAAAAGCAAGAAAAAATTGAACTGTGCCCTTTAACTTGCTCCATCTCTCAAAGCTTTTCGTTCTCGGATCATGCTATCGATGTACTGTATCATGTCGTGTACCTCACCTTTCCCCTATCCATTAAAGTATTCCTAATGGCTGGATCCAAGTTATATGGATCAAGGTATATATCAACCAGTGTTCCGACATAAGCTAATATGAGATGATCTTGGGAGTAGGAACATCGAGTGATCTCCGAACCCCAAGTGTGATGTGTTTGAAGAAGTTGGTTGAGATGATTGGTGGGATAAGGCAAAACCTCGAGTGAGAAAGGATCAAACAAATAACATATGAGAAGTCAGAAAACCGCAGCAGACATCATCGCGGAACTAAACGACCGTAGTTGTGAAAGACTGAACTGATGGAGCGTCCTGTAAGTAGTCAGTGATGCTCATCAAATGCACCATAAAAATCGATGAGGAAGCTCACCACCAACGGTATGCACATGGACAGACAAAATTGTGTGTATCTGGATCATCTACAAGGTTAAAAAAATCGGTAGAGTACGTGCTCAGTACTCGTCCGGGATTTCCCCGTGTTCGTCAGGAATGCTGACGATACTCCGCGGACGCGGTTTCGAACCTTCAAGGAGATTGACGATATCTTCAATGTCATTTCCGGGAGCAGCAAGTTCAACTTTGAGACTGTCCCCGTTGCTCATTACTTCACCAGCATGTAACTCAGCGGGTTCGGGAACGGAGTCTTCATGAACTTCCAAACGGACTTGTTCATGTTCACGTGCAGCCTCCTCCTCTGGAGGATTCCGGGCAACATGTTCATGACTGTGAGCCTCTTCTTCGGCAGGATGTTCACCTTCCTGCTGCTCGGGATGAACTCCAGGATCAGAGGGCGCATCCTCGTCTGCTGCAGGATCGTGCGTCGCATCACCGATGACTTCTGAGTGGCCATGCGTATCTTCTGCTGAACCAACGTCCGAAAAAGCGGCCGTCCCTGACTCATGTCCATTCTCTACATGATCAGCAATAAGGTGGTCCGAGACGCGGGAAGGCTCAGAAGAAACCGAAGCAGGATCAGGTGTGATTCCCTCCTTTGTATTGGTCGCCTTCGGTTTCGCGGGTGTACGTCCAACCTTGAGCTTTGACGACCCTCGAGGAATCGAACCGTGAGCGCCTGCTGAAGTTGATCTTGCCACTCTTGCAGGGCTTGGAACAGGGGGAACTGGCGCGCGCGCTTTGGACAACGATGCAGCCGTAGGCTTGCTAAGCCTCTCTGCCGCATCGCTACTCAGGGTCACTTTCTTGATGGGGGGCGGGGGTGGTGGTGGGGCATTACGAGAACGCGCAAGTGATGCAGCAGTAGGAGCGAACAGACCGGAGGATGGCGTCTTCGGTCTTGCAATGGCCGGGTTTTGTGCGGCAGATGACTTGGGACGCGAGGGCGTCGATGGTGCAGTTCTGGGAACCGGGCGTGCTTGGCGTGTCGTGGAAGGATTCGATGCAACGGATTGGCCAGTATGTTGGGGTCTGAGAGGTTGCGAGACAGATGACTGGAGAGACGTCTTCGGAGAAGGTGAACCGACTGAAGACTTGGTAGGGGTGCTCTTGGTGATGGGGGAGCGAGATTTTGCGGGAGACGCTACTGCCCGACGCGTTCCCGATGTAGGTGGCGACTTCCCGGTGGCGACAGGTTTGCCTCTGGATGGAGGTGACTTTACTGGCTCTGGTGATACAGGAGTCGGAGTGGTGGGGATGTCCGCTGGGGGAGCGGGGTCGGGGATGGGCTGAGGGCTCACTACGGGAGACTTGGACATGCTAGGAGAAGGTGAACCGGAGAGTGTGGGTGCGACTGGTTTGATATCAGCAGACGCCACGGGTTTGGGTGGCCATTCCCTCTTCTCCTTGACATCTTCTTTCGCAGCATCGCCGGCTATTTGTGACGAGACGCTGGAGCTGCGTGGGACCACGGGGACAGCGGGAGAAACTTGTCGTTTTCCCTGCTGCTCAAAGCGGCCGATGAGATTGGCAACACTCTGGCGTGGTCTCTCGTCGGGCAGAGGCCTGTGAGAGGAACAGGATGGAGCGAGGTCAGCGCGCGATCGAACCAGGGAAGATGAACAAGGAACAACGACTGACATCTTGCACTCTCCTGGAGTTCAAGAGGGGGAAAGAAAAGAAGGAAACACGAACTTGTGTATCTGCGGAAGTAAGTAAGTAAGAAATGTGGTCAGGGTGATGGTTGCGGTTGCCGCTCAAGGTTGGCAATCCAACCGAGTCTGGCACCGCTTTTGTTAGCAGCATCGATAACACAAAACACGACGGCCGGGTCATTGTCAACTCGACCCTGGCAGTGTTCGACTGACAATTCAATAATCTAAAGTGCCTGTATCATACATCATGGAAGCCAGTTCTCCAACGTTTCCTTCAGCGCAGTTCTCGATGTCTCAGTGTGCCAAAAATGACCTGCACCCGTCACGGTCACCACCCCCAACTGCGCTCTGATACCCTCCGTCGTCTTGAGTGACTCAGTCCAGGTGTCATACTGGGAGTGGCTCGTAAAGTCATCCCTGTCTCCGTGCACGATGAGCACCCGAACGCGGACATCACGCAGCAGGGACGTCAGTGCTGAAGAGTACGTTTTCGAATGAAACATGGTCAATAGTCCCCTCGGTCCGAGAGGATATGAAAGCAGCACATAAGAGGTCTTGATGTGTGAGGGTAACACGGGGTGCAGCGTCACTATCAGCGAACCATGAGAATACCCCTAGTATGGCTTCAGCTCGACGCGGGTTTCATGCAGTTTTTCAAGGACGGCGCACGATAAAGGTCACAGAGTTGACCTGTGGATGTCCCTCCAAAAATTGCTGAACCAACGCTTCCAAATCAATACCTTCCGTCTTTCCAGTGAAAGAGGGCCAGCCAGTTGACTTTCCGACACCCCGAGAGTTGTAGTACACCACATAGAAATCATTGTTTTGCAAAGACTTGACAATGGTCTGAACAGTCCTGCACCAGTCGAGTTCTTCATCAAAAGGGTAGCAATCCAACAGAAGCACGTTGTACTCACGAGTCGTACATACATCCACCGACTCGTGACCATGGATGGAGGCAGAATGCAACTCGAGTGCACTGGTGCTCCTGCTCGGGCCGTGAGGTTGCGACTTCGAGTGCAACACCTGTGTTCAGCGGGGTAATGTCATGGAATATGGCCATCACTGGCACAACCAAAGCGGGTCACTTTCTACAGGTTCATGCCCCGATTAGCTACAACCAAAGGATTGAATACGTCAGTATTGACTTCCTTTTCAAGGTCGGGCCAAAGATCGGATGTGACTACACCACATCTAGTCACAGTGCTTGAAACCTCGGTGACGCTGGCATAGTGAGTATTGAATTTATTGCTTTACTTACTCAGAACAGCTTACTCGCGAACATATCACTTTCAGATTCAAGTGTCAGAGGAAGACAGTCCGATTGATTTTCCTGGTTACTCTCAAAGGCTGAAGCTGGTGTTCTTGGGACCATCAGTAGGCCCAACACTAGCTGTTCTCCACGCATGGTGTCTAACCAATAATGTAGAGCTTCGGGTGCGCTAAAACAGTGCGAATCCTTTCGACAGCCACAGTAAATGGCAGAGACTCTCTTGTCCCTTTTACTCGTCAACTCGTCCGCAAAAGGACCCAGCCTTGTCTTCAGATGGCCGCCAATACCCGAGTCGTCATCTAGGCTCATACGTCCATTGCCCCATATCTGTGGTTCGGAGCTCGACAACCCGTGGAGGGCAGCCCACCACAATGCCATCTCCGCTGGAACTGCGGATGGATTCGAACAAAGCAGTCACTCCCACCACGACCTCCCACAAGATGCGGATAACTATGTATGGCGGACGCCGTCCGGAGTACGTGATCGAACAAGGTCCTTTTCTAGAAACACACAGCTCCCTTCATCCGGCCGCAATTCTCCCTCCAAAGGGGATTCATTCGATGACGAATATGAAGAGGGTGCAGTGGCCGACGAATACCACAGCATCTTCGATTATCCAACACAGTTTTTGTCCAAAATGCTGTGTCCGCAGCGACCCCTTTGCCATCAGAAATTTGAGCTCATCGTCGATGAC
This sequence comes from Lanmaoa pseudosensibilis, assembly GCA_038092875.1. NCBI lineage: Eukaryota > Fungi > Basidiomycota > Agaricomycetes > Boletales > Boletaceae > Lanmaoa > Lanmaoa pseudosensibilis. The sequence goes on along the minus strand of JBBPRF010000067.1, from coordinate 32,864 downwards.
TTGGCGTTTATCGGACACCCAGTCTCAGCAGAGGACGATGGGACTTGGCGCTTTAAATTGGAGAAGAGCAAGTCCAATTCCAGGGGAAGGGGTTCACGAAATCGTGATGGGGATGACAATAAATCCGAGAGGTCCGTTAATGGGGAACTACGCTCCACTCCCCAAAACTGTAATTCATGGCTGCACATGTTCCATTTCGTTCTGGTGCTGGATTTGCCTGATCCTTCGTCATCAGCAAATGGCAGTATTGCCAAGTACTTCCATGTGATCTATAAGCAGATTGCATACACGATCACGGCAGTGCTATTCCAAGAGCAGGTGCTTTCTAACTTCGTGGAGGCAGAGTGTGACATCCTAGGCGCTTTGGAGGCGGAATACATCGCCAAAGGTATCAAATTTTTGAGATCCCAGTCAGAGTAAGCTGACAGCGATAGGCGAGGCTTTCTCGAAATACGTCTCGCATGCCCTTCAAGTTTCTTCTATTGCAGCGGCCATGAAGACGCTCTTCGAATCTATCAAATCGTCCACAATGGCATGCATCACACTCAACAACCTTCCCTTGGAGTTGCAGCTTCCTCCTTATTTGGACCACCTTCTACATAACGAGGAAGAGTATGAACTCGACTTTGTAGACCATCAGGAAGACGAGGATGAAGCAAGGGTGTGGGGTCGCGAGCTTAGTCTTGGATGGCGTTTGCCTGCTCTAGCTCCATGGAAGAGCCTACTTCTTCTCGATGCTGACGATGCTCTCGATCCGTACACAAACCTTAGGGGTCCACACGTGAGACCTGAGGAGAGGGATCATGCAGACCGTCTAATCAAATTTCTGGAAACTGCCTCCGTCACTCTTTCGTATGTTCACCTTCTCTGACTTAAATCGCCAGTGTCGATATCTGCATATTACAGGCTTGCAGATATGGCGAGTCTGTTAGACTGGGACCTAGAATCTGAAGTATTTCCAGCAGTCCGTTGGCTTGTCCATCACAGAAGAGCAAAGCTTGTAGACGTCGTTCACAGCGGTTTAAAGACCATTTTTACCCTCCCTCCCAAATTTGATACTGCGTACGTGAAATACCCTCTCTTAAAAATGAGACTTCCACCTCAATCTACTATATCAAGATTGTCTCAATTATCCACCGAATTTAAAGAAATGTTTCCTCAACATATCGTTCCGCCCCTTCCGTCCCTCCTCGCAACGATCTCGGTGGCCAGTTCCAAACAAACCGACAACCATTTCTTTGCTGCTGTCGTCCGTTCCAAAGAACACATTTCTCTATATCACGACGTTGTACTCTGGATGCTAAAGCACGACCTCTTATATACCGTCCATCTCCACGTACGGATTGTCGCAACATCGGAGCTCAAAGTTCGTGTCCGTGAGGCTCATGAACGGAAACTAGAGCGATTGTGTGGCCGACATGTTCGCGGACGCAGACCAAGCAAAATTTTTGAACCTGAATCACCAATGGACAAGAGAGCCGGGAATTCTGGTGTTGCATGGTTGTCACTGTCCCCGAAGAGCGCACGACGCTACTCCAGGCGTATACCTTCCGTGGACTCGGAGTTGGGCAGTGTAACCGCCGAATCATATGCGGACAAGGAAAAGGACGATGAAGATGTCACCGAGGAATCCGACGAGGACAATGTTGGATGGGGAACTGCCGAGGACACGATTTCTCCATCTATGATAAGTGATCCGGGGACCGCATCTCCGTTAGAACGGAGGTGGCTTGCTGCGATGTCAGATGGAAAGGATGAATACATTGCAAGGCGATTCGAGTTGTAAGCATTCATCTCCAACAGTTGGACGACAGTCTTCCTGACTAGTCTCGCAGGATCAACCAATACTTTGACGGGAAGCGGACTGACGATGAGATTCTCTACCGGGCGGAGATATCGAGGAAGCAACTTCGCGAAGTATTGCATCATTATGAGGAATATGTACGGCTTCCCTCATTGTTTATCTACCTGGCCTAACTCTTGCACAGTTGCAGACATTCCTACATCCAGCATAGTTTAAAATTACGCAATTGTCATTGCGCGGTTTCTAGTTCACGAATTACTATGCATAATCCCTATGTACCCACCCGAAAAAGCGTTCCGCTCTGCTGCAGTCGAAGAAGCCGTTCCCCCCATTCTTTACCCATTCTTCCCTCAGTGGAACATCTGGAAAGTACTTCTGCTTTAGCTCCAACCAGTCTTCGTCAGCTGCGACCTGAGGTGCAACAACGAAGAACTTCTCATGCCCCTTCCACTCGTCATTCTCCACTGCCACAGCCCTTACAAACGCCTCCGCCGCCGAGTCTTCTTGGACGTAACTCCAGAGGTCGCCCTTTGAGCGCTCGTGGTTCTTCCGGTATGCTCGAGTCCTCGTTGGGACTGACCAGTGGAGTCGGAGGCTAGCTACTCGCATGCTCGGGTACCTTCGAACAATCGTATCGGCTTGCATCTCGGCAACTCTGCAAGGTGTATACATATCTTCAATGAGATCTACCACTTTCAAAACAACAGCAATAGGGTTTTTTTCACAATTTCGAAAGCCCGTACGGTTCATCTGGAAGCGTTTGATGAAGCTCGTCTATCGGGAAGTAATCGAACTGGGGCTGAATGCTGAAGACTGCACGGAGGACGTTCACAGACGACGCTTGTGACACACGCTCTATCCCGATCTGTGAACACGATCCAGCTGGACATAGTACTCGAGCACGGAGTCACAAAGGCGACTTACTTCTGCAGCGGCGCGCAACACGTTCCAGCTGATCACCACGTTGCTGCGCACGGATAGATGTTGATCTCAGAAGCAGAGCATCAGGTGGCGCTGGAGGTGATCTCACCGGTTGTGTGTGTTGACTTTATAGTCTATCGGTTGATTGATGCCGGCGAGCTGCACGATGGCGTCGCATCCTTCGAATGCCTTGAGAGCCTCTTCAAAGTTGGTCAGATCTGCGGGGACGAAGGTGAAGTGCGGATCGTAGCGGAACTCGGTGTCTTCTTTGGAAGTGTTGTCGATTCCGACGACAACATGGCCTGCCCGGAGGGCACTCAGGACGACGGGTTGGCCGACGAGGCCGTTACATCCAGTCACAGCAATCTTCATCATGTAGCCGGGGAATGGTCAAGAGGGTCCCCATGTCATGGTCTTTAAAAAGGTGGATACTTCACTTCGTGGTAGTCGCTGGAGAGTTGTCGGAAGAACTGTGTCAACTGGCGATCACCTCTAGGGAAAATACAAGTGCGGCTCCGCACCACCTGATTCGGAGTCCGAGATTGCCGTCTTCTGGCGGCCACGTTCAACTCGACTTGCCAACTTGGAGCATGATTGGGAGCAGAGGATTAGTGTGTGCGGCCTCCTTCGTTGTCCCCTATCTCGGCAGCGAACACACGATACTGGTCCAATTGTCAGTGAGCTTTGCAAGCGAAAATATGAGGAATACCTCGGCGGCCACCCAACAATTTTCACTCTTGCGTGAGTGTAAGCGACCCGTGACATTTGACACCTCCCACAGATCTGGGACCTTCGTATTTTCGAGCGCACAACAGGGCCGAGAGAAGACAAGACTATTGAAGACACTGTCGGAGTACATGATACACATACGATTTGTTCTGGATGACTTCTCTCTCACTACATACTATTACAGTTACAACTTGGCGCCAGAAACGGCGTCGTTGTATCGCTTTTCACCCTCCTCCCAGTCAACGACGCTCCAGATCTTATCAAGGTACTGAGAACATACGCGGAGCAAGTCAGTCCGGTATCTCACAGACACATATTCACTCACCGTAGCCCTGGCATTGAAGTACTGCAAGTAGTACGCGTGCTCCCAGACATCGATGCCGATGATGGGTACATGAGTGAGGAGGGGGTCTTGATTGGCTGTAGTGATGACCTCGAGGACCTTCGTCCTGGGGTTCCAGCCCTACTAGGATGTGAGAAGAAAGTAACCACATCTTTGCGAGGACCATACAAGCCAGCCCCAGCCAGAGCCTTGAATGGCCACGGTGGTGGTATTGAACTCCTTGATCAAGCCCTCCAGGGAGTCAAAGTCATGCATGATGGCGTTATGCAAGGGGCCGTCCTTGAGAATACCGCCGTTGCCTTTGGCATGCGTGCCGTCTGGGGCAGGTGCTAGGTTCTTCCAAAAGAGGGAGTGGTTGATGTGACCACCACCGTTGAAGCGAAGGGCAGACTGAAGGGCGATGCGCTCTTTAGGGGTAGTGGCCCTGGCGTAGTTGTTCTCGGCAGCGTTGAGGGCATCGACGTATGCTTTGTGGTGCTTGTCGTGGTGTAGCCTCATAATTTCTGCGATGATGTATGGCTCGAGCGCATCGTTGTTGTAAGGGAGGTTGGGGAGGGTGTGTGTGCCAGACATGATGTTGGATATGGTGGAAGATGGAATCGTGTCACTCTAACTTGGACGTATCGTGCACAGCATGACATATGGAGGTGGATTCAACTCCCCTTTTCATCGCGTCCCGTGTATATAACCGGTCAGGGGCCCAGCTAGACGGATAGCCCATAGCATATCCCATACACTTTCCTCGCAGATCAGGTGATGGTCTCCAGTAAGCAGGGGACGGTCTCTCTTTCACAGGCTTTCGACGTTTCTTTCCTGGCATTTCTTTGTGGTCGGGGACGGATATCACGGGTAGGACAACGCAAGACAGCCGAGGCTCGTGTGGTGACGCTGCGGGAGAGTCACTACCCTGCGGATGGCGGGTTTTAACTCGCCAGGTCTTCTTTGCGCGATCCTCTTCAGTAACCAGAAAAGGAGGTAGAGGTCGAGCCAGAGACGCGTGGGCGAGTGTTACCTTGGTTTCAACAGTGACAGGCTGCAGAGAAGGACGTTTCAGCCGTGACATCAGACACGACTATTATGCGAATAAGTATAACCTTGTGGTCGAGCTGCCGTGTCGAAACAGCCGCTTCTAGTATTTCTAAATCCATTGCAACAGACAGCGCGCGTATTCTGCGTGCCTCGGCTTGTGTTTCATCATCCTCGCAGTCGGGCACTAGGCTTAATCTGGTGGAGTAACGAACGTTTGAATCATCTAAGATGGGATACTCAGGGACGGCAGATACATACACAAGCCGAGGCCGTGGCTTAGGCTCTAGGGAGATGCGTTGCGGTCGATCCATGCTGGACACGAGACGGAATGCTGTTGGATACTTGAGAACCAACGTTCCTCGGTGCAAAGGGTCCCTACCAAGCTGACCGTCTTCGGCTTTGCGACTTTCTGCCGTCTTCCGGTGCTTTTTAGCTCTTGATGGGCTGGATGCCTCTGCAAGGGCATCTGTCCAGGTGTTTCGAAGCACGTTGTCCAGGTCACGTTTGAGGGAGTGACTATTCTCATCATGAACAACGGAAGTAAACCGCGCCAGTTTAGCGATCTCTGAGCGTGTGGTTACTTCTACATCCTGCGACAGCGAATGTGGGTTGGCGAACTTGGGTAACATCCCAAGTTGAACAACTAGTGGTAGTACTATTGTGAGGTGGATTAGTGGTGGATTAGTGGAAATTGTTGTGATTTGTTATCCAAGGCCTTGATGTGTGCCAACTACGGTATCATATGATAGAGCCTACCCTTGAAACAACAATGAGCGACGAGGACCACTTGCACGGCTTCTCTACCGATGATGACGACTCTTCTGACGAGGAGGTTATTGTAGAGGACGGAATTGATGTTGCAAAACTGCCTACGGTGGCCAAGGACGATGCAACAGTGCAGAAAAAACTGGAACGAGCCCAACGGCAACAAGTGCGTGTGTCCGCCAACCTCACCCCTCGTATACGCTCATCACACTACAGAAACACGACAAAGGCGTCATCTCGATCAGTCGTCTACCGCATGGCTTTTACGAGGATCAACTCCGAGCCTATTTCTCCCAATTCGGCGAGGTGTTGCGTCTACGTGTGTCTCGGAATAAAAAGGTCCGTATTTCGTGCTGCTGTTGGTTCTTTTTTTGCTCAATACCGACGATACATTTTCTTAGACTGGAAAGTCGAAACATTATGCATTCCTCGAGTTCGACTCGTCCTCCGTTGCGCAGATCGTTGCGGAGACGATGGACAACTACTTGCTCATGGGACACATACTAAAATGCAAGGTGATACCCAGGGATGAGGTTCATCCAGAGCTGTGGGTGGGTGCAAATCGAAAGTGGAGACCGGTCCCCCGAGATCGCATAGCCCGGGTGCAACACAACAAGGTGAACAAGAGTATATTTCCAACTGTATCGAGCTGACATCTTTTCTGACATCTTTTCTGACACCAAGTCTCGAACGGAGGAGAGCATCCAGAGGGCAGAAAAACGGCTGATGAAACGTCAGGAGGAACGAAAACGCAAGTTGGCAGAGGTTGGCATAAAGTACGATTTTGATGCCATCGCATATGTGAGTGCATTTTTACTTTCCCTCCTATGGCAGCTGAACAACGGTCGCCAGAAAAAGAAACCAAAGTCTTCATAGGCACGACGGTGTCAATACCATTAATGTACTGACGAGTCCAAGCACACTGTTCCGATTCTATATTCCAATGCCAAGGCATCTTTGTCACTCCCGTCTGACCCGAGGAAAGGAAATTTCAATATGTCTGCTATATGGGTTCACCATTTTTTGTCACCGCGGTCGCGCATCCGGCCGATCGACAAGTTTACAGGCACGAGGATTAATCGATTTCTTATCACATGCGCAGGACACTGTAACTCGAGGTCTGTCAGAGGTATAACCGTAAGTTGAGAACAAAGCCAAGTGCGGTAAAAATAATAATGCATATTACAACAAAAGTAACTACACGATTTTCATGCACAGTTACTTAAGAGGACCGACACATTTAATAACAAATGAGTCCGATGGTATGGCCTTTCCACCGTCTAGGCAGTGATAGCACCGGAGATATATGCTTCCTGGTCCTCGTTGGAGAGATCTTCGAGGGTCTTTTGCTTGGTCTCGGGAATAAGTAACGTGGAGAAGATCCCCGTCAGCATAAAGAAGGCAAAGATTTCCATGCTGTACGGAGACAACCGCTTAGATGGCCACCGGAACTAAACGCAGATGATACTTACATGTGCTTGATGAACTTGTTCGTGCCGCCAATGTTGACCAACTGGCCGAAACCTAATTGGGCAACCACAGCACCGAGCTTGCCACTTGCTGCGGAAATACCGTGTGCGGTCGAACGGTAACGGGTGGGGTATGCCTCTCCAGGAACAACGAAAGTCGTTGTGTTAGGGCCAAAGTTCTGGAAGAAGTTTGTAAGGCAGTAGAGGAAAACGAAGGCATTTGTGCCAGCTTTCGTGGCAATAAGCCTATCGTAAGCAAAGCCTTTGGGAAAGAATGAGGGCTCATCGTTGGAAACTAGAACAACGACATACCCATGATGACGAAGAGAATGGTAAGAACGCAGAAACCCATGAGTTGGATGGGCTTGCGACCCCAGGAATCGATGAACAGGAAGGAAACCCAATATCCAGGAATAAGGCCGGCAACGGAGAGGATGAGGTTTCCCACGCAAATGTTGTAGAGACTCTGGTAGACATTGAGAGGAGTACCTTTGGCGGCAGTACCGGTACCGAACTTAATGGCAGTCAGGATGACAGAGCTGTTGAGACCAAGACCATAGAAAGCAATCTAGAGACATGTTAGAACGGATAGGCAATAGATGTGTTCAACTGACATCGAGTGCGAACCAAGAGTAGGCCGTGCCGAGGAGAACCTTGCCGTTTTCCCACTTGGAGAAGTGAGCAATAAAGTCAGCACGGCTTGCGCGAGGTGCCTTGACGCGCTGAGAAATAACCGCATCGTCATCCTCAACGTACTTGCCGGTGGTGATGACGTTCTCGATGTCTTGTGCGGCCTGTTCCACGTTGCGCTCGATATCCATAGTGAAACGAGGAGTCTCGGGAATGGTGAGACGGAAGTAAAGGGCGATGACACCAGGAACACATCCAAGACCAATGAGAAGACGCCAAGTGTAGTCGACGGGGACAGCACAAGGGTAGGGAGACGCAAGGATGGCATCCTTGTATGCAGAAACAACGACGAGACCGACGATAGAGGAAACTGGTGAATGATTCATTAGATCGATTTTGTATTCAAATAACAAACGTACCAAATTGACCCCATCCTTGGAAGGCGAATACGGCCGTCATAAGACGACCACGAGTGCGAGTGGCGGCGAACTCGGATGAAATGATGGCACTCAACGGGTAATCACCACCAATTCCGAAGCCCATCTGATAAATTAGTAGTGAGGAAGTGTGGATGGATTGAACGTAGTGAAAGGACTGACAATGAACCGCCAGACAATGAGGACACCGATGATGCCAACAGCGGGCGCCTGGCCAGAAAGAGCCTGACCAAAGGTAGCGATGATCATGATCATGAGCTCAATGCCGTCTGGATGGCTGGAGTTTAGAATGATGATGGGGGGGACAATCGAGGCTGGTTTACTTACACATGCGCTTACGACCAACGACATCCGCAAGCCAACCAAAGATGAGCTGACCGAACAAGTTTCCGACGGGGGTGGCAGCCTTGATACCGGTAGCCTGCCAAGTGGAGAGGGCAGCTAGACGGGTCGGATAAGAACAAGAGAGAAAGTAGGAAGACCGACATACCGTTTTTACCATACACATAGTTGAGCATGGAGGCAGCAATGCTGATAGCGAAGATGTCATAGCTAGGGGACGGTCACGTGACGATGTCAGGGATTAGAATCATTAGATGGCCAAATAACATCACATCACGGCAGAAAGTGGAACTTACGCATCGGTGAAAAAGCCGACACCTGCAACCAAACAGACTTTAACATGGAACCAACTATGGGGGAAGGAGAAGGGTAAGAGGGGACGAAGAAAGAAGGAGAAAGAGCATACGAAAAGGGGGCGTTGTCAATTTCTGCGAGAGCAGCGCGACGACGCTCGTTGAGCACGGTTATGTTGGTCCGTGATTGGGGCTTCTCAGGGTAGGAGCCGTGATCGGAGAGCTGCTCGACTGCGTTGGCCATTGTGGAGTGCCTTGACCGGATAGCAGGGGAAGGCGCGAGCGATGCGGTTCATATCAGCCGGTTAGTAGGGTTTATAAGTGGGCGCTGGGATGAGAACGGTGATGGCGCATATGCGCAATCTATCCAAGGCAATGCACCCGGTACCTTGCACGTTCGTATATCCCCCCAATCACCCTAGGTACGCCGCTTGTGACTAATCCAGCCGTCGCATGTGGTTGGTGTCTCCATCGCCTGTCAGATCCGCGTGGTCCATTCTACCCATAGCCATCCCTCCGTTCCCATACAGCTTCAGCACAACCCCCCAGATCTTCTTTGCAGCTTTACGCGGCGGCCTGGCGAGGCTGATGGCAATTGGAGGCAGGAACAGCATCGCATAACGATTGAAAATTCTGGGTGTTCCGTGTCGCCGTTTCAATTTGGTGTTTGACTTCCGAAGGAAAACTACTCTTCGGCCACGAGGGCTGATGCCCTTCTCCGTCTCGAGTTAAGCTGCGAAGATCCCTATCCCGTCCGATTGTTATTATTGCTGCGACTCGAACTCTAGCACTTGCCTGATTTGTACCTCGCCCTCGCGGACTTGCCGCTCTCTCACAGGGCCTACATGGCGACCAGAGCCTCTCAGCGCTTGCGGGCTCTAGCCTTGTACAAAGAGCTCCATCGTCTCGGACGTGACTATGAGCCTTCGTCAGTCAGGTGCTGTCCATCGCCATGGCATGCTGATACATATTCGCGTCCACCAGCTATGACTTCCATGGAAAGCTAAGAAAGCTCTATGAAAGTAAGTCCTTCTCCCAAATCCTCAGTCCTTGCTCCGTCCGAATCAGATGTCCGGCTCACTCTAAATCACGATATTGACCGGATCGCCTTTCTAGAGAACCGAAACCTGAAAGATGAGGCGGAGATAGAGAGAGCACTCGCATTTGGAGAATACATCAAGAACGGTATGTCGTGCCAAACCCTACAGAGACCAACCTAACTGCCATCAGAAACTTTGGCTTTGTACTCGCTGCGCAAATATAGGCATTTGAAGCGGATGTACTCTCCCAGCTCAACATCCGACCCATAACCTTGATCACTCCTTACTCATTCTGGGGAGACGACGCTCCCTATCACCACCACTCAGTCGCTCCTCTTGCAGACGCATGTTGGGGGCAAGGCGTCGAGGGTTCCTGCTGAACTCGTCAGTGATGAACATTCCTTTTTATCTCGCACCATGAATCATAAATGGTGGATCTGGACAGGACCAGCGCGCATCGCACGTGTCGATTAATTCTTCATGCATATAACACGTTCCATTGTCACATCCGCTATCTCGACAGCTCCATCCCAGGTGATTTTTAGTACGTGAAATCCTGTCGAGGGTCACCATGCATCATGTATCCTATTCCTATGAAACCGGCAGTCGAGCACATTCGCGCGACATCCGAAAATGGATGAATACTTCGCATCAGCCGGTGGCAAACGCCAGCCACAGCACTGGAAGATCCGCTTGGAGAAGTTCCTGTTACGAAGTGACTACTGCAGAGTACGTCAAAGACACTGGCGAATATAGGAGCAGGACGGGACGTAATGATGTTGCGATGCGGCACACAGGACTCTTCAATATTAAGTTAGCTTCGCCCAGGACCCCCTTTACGGACATGTGAAGGGGTTGTGACAGTTTTTTTGACACTCCATGTCGGCCTGAATTTAGATGGCTGACATTCATCTCTTCATCTGGCAAACTGTCCTGGGAAAACAGTGGTGACAATGGGAAACTGACATTAAGATGGTCCATTATTGTGCCGGCCGTGGCGTTCGTGGAGGAAGTCTTGGCAGAGAGTCGCGTTTTACTACAGTACCATAGAGGTATCCAACCAAGTGCCCAGATTTGGTCACACTAGCACGAAGACTCTGAATAAAAGTAGTTGCCTTCTGTCATCGCTATGATTTTTAGGGCGAAGAACTGTCTGGATGTGGAGCAATCGAGTCGGACCGTCTCAGACGATGCCGTCGTGCCACCAGAGTGCACTGCAAGTTGGCGACCTATTCGGCTGACTCAGATGCACTGCCACATTGGAGTGCCGGATCCGAATCTGATCACGCCGCAAGTCACCCAACGGTCAGCTAGTTAAGGCTGGTAGAGTCGACGATCTCACCACTCATTGATTTTTAAAGAAAGAATCACTGACACATAATGCCAAAGGTGTGTTTCGCTCCAACTTTTTCGATACCATTCGTCTGGATCTGATCGCCATCGTGTGTGTAGAACAAGGGCAAGGTTTGTTCTTCTGCTGCCTGCCCTTACTCGCCCTCTCGCTCACTTCGTCTCACAGGGTGGAAAGAACCGCAGACGTGGAAAAAACGAGAACGAGGACGACAAGCGCGAACTTGTCTTTCGTGAAGATGGTCAGGAATATGCTCAAGTCATCAAAATGCTCGGTAACGGGCGTCTGGAAGCCCAGTGCTTTGATGGTCAGAAGCGATTAGCCCACATCAGAGGGAAAATGCGGAAAAAGGCAAGCATGTGCTCTCTGGTGACCCTGATAATCTCAACGATAAGCTTTCCAGGTCTGGATCAATCAGGGAGATATAGTGTTACTTTCGCTTCGTGAGTTCCAAGACGACAAAGCGGATGTTATCGTCAAGTATACCGCTGACGAAGCCAGAAATTGCGAGTTGCCTTGTCCTCATCGCCAGGGTCTGTCGCTGACTCAGCCTCTACAGTGAAAGCCTATGGCGAGCTTCCAGAAAGCGCGAAAATCAACGAGACAGATACATTCCCCGAAGAAGACGGCGAGTGCACATTCGAGTTCGGCGACGAAGGGGAGATCGATATCGATGATATTTAATTCTCTCCATGTACCAAGCTTTCATTGCTGCTGTAAGAATCTCTCTCTCCAGATTCCTTCTGGATCTTCTCATCTCCCTCCTAGGTATCATTTCCTCACTCGAGCATAATGTTTCATGCAATCTTGGTTTCCTCTACTCTGTTTTACTGCGGATGAGCCTGCATCCATAGATGTGTCATTAGCAAATTACTGCAGTGTATATTGGAGGATGGTCTTATTTTCATTTACGTGTAGTCGTCCTCGAGCGCTTTTGTCTCTAGGATCACTCACTCTAGAACGAGCCATTCCAGTATATCATCTCATTAACAGCAACGTTTGCATGTCAGGTATACATCCCTTTTCTCTCGTAAGGTACTCGACGATGTGCTGTGCATTGCATTTCACGGCGGCTCTCAGCATCTCTGGAGTAACTCTAACTCTGTCCTCCAGCCTTCGCCGTTTCCCGCTGGCCTTGGTCTTGGGGGGTGACGTTCCCGTGTCCATCCTTTCTACCAGCATTCTGACTAGACCTAGATCCTTGCGATGGATGGCGATCATGATGGGAAGATTGCTCTTCCAAGCTGGTATGGCACCGTGATCCAACAAGAACCGTACGAGGGGGATAAACCCGACATGTACAGCCTTGGCCAATGCATACCCATCATGCGAATTGGCGTTCGGAGGGTACAAATGAGGACACGTGTATAGATATCGGAGGAAAGGCAGTGGCGGATCTCGGTCGGACCAGTCCGTCGACTTGCGGACGAGCGCGCGAAACAATCGCCTCGGGAGTTCTGGCGCCGATTGCGTTTCTCCAAAAACCCTCCTTCGAAAATAAGCCTCGAGGACGTCTTTGGTGCATATCGGATAGAGCAATATTTTGGTGAGGACGGCGTCCTCCCGGGTGTGGGATGAGTGGGCGCACGCGACGAGGTATTGTGCACGATAAGATGGAGGGGAGGATGCAAAAATTCCGTGAAGAGCTTTGCATGTCTGCGGGAGCGTGTCCGATGTTGCAAAGAGTTGTATCTCGTATAGTAGCTAGTGTGAAGTCAGGACTCTCTTTTTCCTTTTTTTTTCAAGGGACGATCAATCAGTCTCCGTACCTCGACGGGCAAAGTTATGAGGGTGTGCATTCTAGGTTTAGGGGTCTCCAGTAATGGTACAAGTCATGCAGATGGCGGCGCATATACCTGGTAGAACAGAGTCGAGGATAAAACGTTTAAACCTTCGAGGGAAGGCCACTATCTGGTGACAACTACTGAAAATTGACCCACACAATGTGACACATTATCGACCAGAGAAATTTCCATATTCGTCTTGGCCCCTGTTACTGTTATTTTTTCTTACTCTTGACTTGTCTGCGCATTTTCCGGGTCTAGAGCGAATGCTGGAAAACTTGACTCGTCATTGACGGTAGGATTACGAATTCAATATTTAGCCCCGGATAGCCCATTGTTCGTAACGGGATAACATGACATAACTAACGTCGTCCAATGTTACTTAGGCCTTCTCGAACTTGCCCTCTTTCTGGTCAAAGTGTTCTTCAAGCACTTGTCTTGCATCAACTTCATCCCCAAAGATGACTGCCATCTCCTCCAGGGATTTACCTATGCGATAGGTCAAACCAACTTGTGGCCAAGAAACCTCTGAAGGAACTTGCCTTTTGTTTCTGGGAAGAAAGCCACGATGATGATAAAGTCCACTACGTTCAGGAAGACGAAGAGTAGATAAAATTTCCAACCAACGTTGGCCATCCCAATCGGCGACGTTTCGGAAATCAATACATTGAACAACCAGTTTGCGCACGTAGCAACGCTCGTGCCAACGGACCGTGTCCGGGTGGGAAACACCTGACGTTCGTTCTGTCAGCACAACTCTGGCGCAACTCTGGAAACTAGTTCGACTGACTTCAGAGGCGAGCACCCAGCTGACGGGTCCGAAGCTTAATGAAAAGACGATGCTCATCAGGAAGATCATTCCGATAGCAGCTCTCTGAGCGGCTAAATTCTGGTTTTCACCGGGAGGGAATAATGCTACTAAAGCGCACAAGGCGCTGAACAAAGCCACGAAGGACGCGGCACCGAACATCAGGGGTTTCTTGCGGCCGATCCAATCCAGGATAAAGATGATGAAACTAGTCACGTTCATTAGTGACCATAACGAAAGGTAGGGTTAGTGATACACACAAGAGGTTCGCAATGGGCCCAATCCCCCCATAGATCCCTTGAACAAGAAGAGATTGGCTAGAGGTCAAGCCCAACGATTCGTACATCTGTGGCCCATAATAGTTGATGACTTGTCGTACGTCAGGTATCCATAGAAATTGTTCCAGCCCGAAAACTCACCATTAATGCCGGTAAATTGCGTGAAAACCTGTACACCGACAGCAACCAGAGTCCTTCGTAGCATTGCAGGAGTAGCCCACAGATCGCTAACATTTCGACTTCGGACGAGGGCATCGGCCTTGATTTGGTCATGCATCTGCGTAAACTCCCGATCCGCCGCACTCTTGGTTCCTGGGGTATCAACGCCATGAAGTTTGTAGACAACCTGCCGAGCTTCGTCATCTCGGTCCATTTCGAGTAACCAACGCTGATGGTAGATGAGCTTTTGAAACAACTGAACGCAACCCAGCTACGCACAGGGCTGTAGGGTAAGAACTGAATGCCTATCAAAAGCATACCCGCTGGAACCATCTATGCGCAAAGATAAGTCTTGTACGCTTCATATCATCGCCAAACACTCGCCTGAAGACCTAATGGAAGTCTCCAAGATACATCACTATTCAGGAATTGACACCCATAGCCGACCTGGTCACTGTCAATCTCATATGAGGATCGGGTTGGTACACACTCACCCAATTTGCAACAATAAAGCCTATACCGATCATCTGCTGGTTCAGGCCGACCATGAAACCTCTGGTCTTCGGTGGCGCAATCTCCGTCTGGAGTCAAGAATCAGGTCAGCATTAATCTTTCAATAATGAAGTTCTTCACGCTACATTATATAGCGGTACTGTCATAGACAGAATGCTGATATACTAGTCGCTTAGTGGTGATATTTTTCTGTCCGATTGGGAGCACCGACCCTATTGCAACACCAGCGACAATGCGACCAACGAGCATACACGCCATATTCGGCGCTCCTGACTGCATAGCGCAACCACAGAGGGCCCAGACAGCCCCAAACTGGAATAAAACATTGAGCAAAGTATTCAGTACCTTCGCAGAGAAACCCCTCACCTGAATAGTCCGCTTGCGCCCCCATTTGTCATTGGTCCTGTTCTGTTGAATTCTCTGTTTGTTGTGGGAGAGACGTCAACTTACCAAGCCGCACCCATAGCTCCAAAGAAGCATCCACCTGGACTCACATCAATATCAACTTGGGTCAATTACGGATGTCTAGTCACGTACCGTTGAATGTTGAAACCACTGCACCAATCATGGCATTGCTCGGGTTGTGAAAGAAGGTCGTGAATTGATCAAGAGTTTTGACCGAAGATATAATGCCGCTGCATCGTGTCGTCAGACACTGCGCAGTCGGAATGAAACAACAACTTACCTGTCATAGCTGCAAATGGGAGGTGACGTTTCTTTCAACCATCCAAGAAATGGGGCCTAAAACTGTTCGGCTTACCCAAACAGAAATGCACCTCGAGACGACTGAGTTAGCGCAGGAAAGGAAGGAGAGATTTACATACCTATGGCACTGAAGAGCGCTACGAAGATGTTGTAAAATAGCCCCATGCACTCCAGTGGTTGCAACGCACAACCGACCAACTTGCTGACCTTCTATCTATCTATATATACTTATATGCCTTGATGCGCGGAGAAATGGCGGGAAGTAGCAGATCACGGGCATCAATGATAGTGCAATCATGGGGCCCCACGTATGTTGGTGAGAACCTGTTTCAGAGTTGTGAAACACGCTCACACCTGATACACGGCCAAATTAATCGGTCGGGTCAACATAGTGCTGGAAGCCTGCCGTGGCCGACGGCGGGAAACACTGAGACGGGCGGCTTACAAGTGCCAAGACTCAACTGACCGGAAAACAGATTCCACCCGGGAATGATTTATCTTCGCTTGAAAGAGATAGCATTAGTAGTGATTGACGCCCGCAGTGAAACGGGTGAGATGTGCAATCAGCCAACTTAAGGAGACCGCTCGCCCAAGAGACACGACAGCAGCACAACACCCATGTACTACTTGCCACACGTGGCGGTACGATCGCTCGGCACCGTAAGCGGAAACTTCCGACACTCGCGCTAGCTCCAGTTACTACAGCAGACTCTGTAATAACCCATGCCCCTCGGGATAGGCCCAGGGGTATGGCTTATGGGAGAGTATGAGTTTTGATTGAGGCTGGAAGCACTGTTAATGACCTTTGGGAAATGGAAAATGTATGTGTTTTCACAGAGTACAGTGGTTACATGAGGTATGGGTTATTACAGAGTCGCGACGTCGACTGTATTAGCCAAAATCAACATATTTATTCTTTCATCCGACGCAAGTAACATCACTATGACTCCGAAGTCGTCTGTTGCCTGCCTCAATTAACAAATACCCGGGGACAAATACTGAAAACATCTGGTTCAGTGGAGATAATGCCAGAGAGAGAAAATTCAGATGAATAGTCTACCACTGGTTTGCGCAAAAGACAAGTGAAATTTTCAGTGAAATTTTTCCTCCAGATAAACCAGGAACAAAGTCCTGGACATCGGACGAACAGAGCTAACGTTACAGGAACACTTCGTGGTGGAAAGACAACTTAGCGCAGTAGCCAAGAAAGTTATTAGAATGGTCACGACATATATTACACCTTTAATCCTTCCTTCAGTCGATGTTTTCCACCTCTGAGGGTGGAAAGTAGAGGGGGATGAGCTGCCTGAGAACGCCTTTACTTGATAACCCCAAGATTCAAGTTACAAGCCACATACTCGTAAGCAACCCTGTCCCTGTCGCTGAAAACCACAAAGATTACACGCTTAAGCTGCACAAGGTGAGTTGCGTTCGCCGCGACCGACTAACGTTACACTACCTTCTCGCCGTCCTCTTTATCCAATGTTTCCCGGACGGATTTCAGTGCGACCTCTGTGGCATCTCTGATGGGATAGCCGTATACCCCCGTAGAGATGCAAGGGAAGGCCTGTGTTTATTCAGAACTTCCGGCTTCGAGATGGGCGAAGCTTCCATACTTACAACGGTCTCGCAATTATTGGCCAACGCCAATTGCAAACTTACTTTATAGCAAGACTCGAGTAACCTTTTGCAATCTGCAGCTTTTCCAGGAGAATAGATCGGTCCCACCGTATGGATGACATGTTTTCTGTCCGCCGATCGATAGTGTAAGAGGCATCCGACGAGGAGGCAACGACGTACGCAGGAAGGTTGTACCCGTCAGTGATCTTTGCATCTCCGGTTTTGCAGCCATTCAACGTCCGACCTGGATCTCATCTGTAAGAAGGTACTGAAAACACGAAACTCGCCATCCAACCTACATTCTTCTAAGAGCCATGGGCCGGCAGCGCGATGAATGGCACCATCAACTGCAGGATACGAGCGTCGCTAGACCGCACGAGAAGAAATTATGGTAGTTCCGTACCTCCCCCTCCACCTTCAAGATCAAGCTCATCAGCCAGGTTATCAACATGAGGGCCGTTCGAGCGGTACCAAGATTTGCTCAAGACTCACCTTGCAGAGTTGAGTTTGCTGCGTTTACGACTGCATCTATCTCAAGTTTGGTGATGTCTCCGTTACTTCCGGTGCCAGAGGGGAGACTGGTTCAGGTTCGGTGCGATCACTGAATCGAGCTCTCACTCACTAAAGGGATACTTGGTTTAAAGTACTGATCTGAGGTGGATAGTACCGTAGGGATTGCGGTTGGGTAGCACGCAAGATCGCGCTTTGATAGAGTGTACCTATCGTTGGGATTTCGTTCAATAGGATCGGCATCACTTGACGCAATAGTGTTGCTGGTGTTGACAGCCCGAGGACAACTCGGGAACTCTCTCCAGTTATTTACTGGCGTCTTTGAATCCGAGATCGGTCACAGCTTCTCACAGTACACTCGCACTACAACTTGTTAGTACTTTCTATACGATAACTCGAATGAATTAACGGATGCCATCGTGGTCGCGACTGGTAAGTTACATGTAGAGTACGGTGGAACCTTTCGAAGTTCAATGATGCCTACGCGCTTACTAAGTAGCAAAGCACGCGGATGAATTCTGAGCAAGTGTACAAAGGATTGACTGCAATGGTTGGTGCATACGAGCGTTCTTCATATAGAGGACGTGACCAAACTGACGAGCATATTCAAGGGTGTCCTGAATAGGTGGCGACAAGAGGTATGTTGTCTAGCCGAGTTGTTTCGAGGGCGGGTGATCCAGCAAGTGAGCGTTCAGCCAATGTACGTTCGGCAATCGTGGCGGTCGGCTGAATAGTGTTCGTCTGCGATTGCGTGGTGGTGAATTGATCTCGTTCGGGTGACTCAGAAATCCGAGCAACCGTGGTAACTGGTTGATTGTGAGGATAATATGATCTGCGTTGTGAGGACATGAAATCGTAAACAGTAAACCTTCAAGATAATGAGTATGAAGTCGTTACGTGTGAAATACAAACGCTCACTCTTCCTCCAATTGTCTGAACTCGGGCTTCATCTTGTCCAGGTTGGGGTTAGCCTTGCGTTTCGAGTGAGTGAGTGGCTTTTCCACCATCAAGAACTCGTCAAGTTCATGAGTAACATCAAAATTTGCCCTCTTCGCCTGTACCTGTGAGGTGAGTAAATATACAACATTCGCTAACGGTGCACTAACGTCGGGCACGAATGGGGGCTGAGTTGATTTGGAGCTTAAATGGTTCCAATCTACTCCCGACAACCATGGATGATCTTTGATGTCCTGAAAGCCCGCACCTCCGGGTTTACAACCAAGGCGTTGGCTGACATTGCGTTCGAGGAGCTACAGACCACGTCTCGTGACCGTTCATACCACAGAAAGTGGCTAGCGCTTACCCCCCGAATGAAGTTGACGCCTTGCAAACTACACTTCCGGCTTGCATCTTCGGGGAACTTTAAGGGGTCGTTCGTTATGGATTTTCTCATCTTCTCGGCGGTGCGTCCATCGAACGGCCGATAGCTGAATAGAAGCTCGTACGCAGTAATCCCGAGACTCCACCAGTCTATACACCAGGTATATCCCTTCCTCCCTATTACCTCCGGAGCCATGTAGGCCATGCTACCGGCGACGCTGGTGTGTAACCGCCGCTCCGAGTAATGAATTGCAACATTGAAATCTGTGATGTGGGCATGCCCTTGGGCGTCGAGGAGAATGTTATCGGGCTTTATATCGCTAAAAAGGGAGATGGTCCGTCGCCAAGGATACTGCAAATAAGAGCGAAGCGTACCGGTGGATGATCCTCCGTTTGTGGAGGTACACCAGAGCAGATATGAGTTCTGTCATCCAAAAACGCACAACGTGCTCGGAAAGATTTCCATTGCGCTCGAGGTGGACTTGGGGAGGAAGTTAAAGTGTGGCACACAAGGAAACCCAAGGATATGACTCACATCGAAGGTCACCTCCGAGCATAAGGTCCAGGATAAAAAAGCAATTTTCATCATCTTGAAAGGCGTATCGTAGATTCACGACGAAAGGATGGTCGACCTGCGATAAAATAACGTTTGAACAGACAGCAAGACAGCGTGCGCGACGCACCTCTTCCAAAAGACGACGCTCTTGAATTGTATTTGCTACTGCCTTTTGTTTAACGCACTTTGATTTGTCGATGTACTTGAGTGCATATACTTGCTTTGTCTTTTTGTGTTCAACTACCCTGACCTGGTAGGGGGGTAGCGAATAGCGGTATCGTCGTGAGTATTGTTCAGGATCGAATCAGCTGTAACGACCGCTTACCTTTCCAAAAGCACCCTTCCCGACAGCCCGATGGAGCTCGAAATGAAAGAGATTGACTTCAGAATCAAAATCAACTGGCTCAGAAAAACAGCATCCCATGGTTCATGCAAGAGAAAGGAAAGATGAAGGAAGGACAGGGCTCGAACCAAAGTATAAGTATTCGCTTCTCGGAGAACAACAATGTATGGATTTGGCACGGACCGTACCCCCTGTGTAAGCTTTGTATCTAATATGGCAATCCAACACTTGCTCAGCTACATCATAGTACTTGATAGAGTCCGAACACCCACCTCAACTCAACTCAAACCCAAGACCAGTTACGTTGTTCTTCCCCTGGAACATGGACTTTGAGGAGCAACTGAGCCACGAACAGGCGGCACCAACGCAGGATTTCCTGGCCACCGTCAAGGTGTTTCCATTAATACCATATTTGAAAAAAGACGTTACCGTCAGTCATGTTCTCTCCATTATCTCCTTGTTCTAACTTGGTCTCCAGAACTCTATAGGTTCGTGCAGTCATCGGAGATATAGTCTGTAGCCGTTGACTTCCTCACTACAGACACCCCGTTGAGTTGGGAGTGAGTTTCTGCACCCATTGACCACACATTCTTGACAACACTTTGCCACAGACAACTCACCGCGACCGATGTCAATTTCGCTGTAGTACGACCATTGGTATTCAAGTATGCACGACTCCAGAACATGGCCGTTGTGTATGCATGCATGGTTGCTCGGTCCTATTTCCTGACTCGGGCTGCAACAGAGTTGGTCCATTCAAGTGTCCTGGCTTCTCGAGCCACACTTTGCGAGATCCTGGCGCTGAAACTCCTCAGCCACTTTGCGTCTAGCAAACTCCAGTTAGTCGCAGTTCTGACTACTCTTTGGAATCCGTTGGCTGGCGCACCGCTTGACGTGGTGGAAGAAGTCAAGGAGGTGCTAGGCACAGAAGAATCCCTTGAGAGTTCGCAGAGCGCGATCGAGGTGGGTATTTGATCGTTTATTCTCACTATTATCCTGCATAAAATGTGCCGATGTAGATGGCAATAGCAACAAAAGCCAAGGCTTTCCTCGCGTCCCCCATCGTTTCAAGTGTTGTCGATGATATGCACACCGGGCGTATTATCTTCACCATCGTCGCCAATAGGTCTCTTGTGGCCGATAACTACAAACAGCGCGCCATCGAGATGTATGATGTTCGGAAAGCCCCATTTCTTGACCATTATAGGTTGGACCGTTTTTAGATCCTCTTTTCGTATTCACCCTTTATCCAGGTTGAGAGTTCCCCGTTACTCGAACATCTTGCACTTTTTAAGCATTGCGATGCTTATGCTGACTTTCGTGCTTTGCTTGCGCAGTATGTCGACCTTTCCGGACTGGGTCCGAGCTAATCTCCAGCAGCGCAACATATCGAAAGTGTATCCACATGGGAATCTGTCTTCTTTGTATTTGCCACCGCATTCACGTTGCAAGAATACACAGCTTCGCGGGAATATGGCTGGCGCAGTGAGTGTTAACCCCAGAGTGAACTTTGGGCGTTCCTGACTTCTGTGGCATCTGGCAGTTTACATATCTAATGTGAGCCTCCCATGGTCACTATGAACACGAAAACACGGCTAATTTGGATAACAGGTATGGAATGCGTTTGATACGTCATTTGTCCTGGTTTTCTTGGCGTATGTTGGGCTTCGCATGAAAGGGCTCATATATGACGAAGGTCTCACGTTTCACGATGTTACGCACTTTGCATCTCACCTTTGAACAGCCGATACCTCAAAGCTAGCGTTCGATCTGTTGGCTTGTGGTGCATGTATTCTTGTCCCGCGGTGCGTTCTTGTCATCGAATCAGCCAGAACTCATGCCAACATCATACGGTTCTTAGTCTGGCTTTTTATGTGATTGCAAATCACGTCGTTGTCCTGTGAGTGCAGATAACACCGAGCGGAACTCATGCTGATCTGTTTTAGTGCTTTGCGGGCGATGGTTTCTGAGTTCGTGTTCTTCATGTGTATTGCTGCGACGTGCTTTTCTGGTTTGCTCTTGACCTTGTACACGCTTGGTAAGTCACCCTACTTGAAGTGATATCTACGCACTGATGGGGGCAAGCATCGGATCGATGGACGGTCAAAGGCATAGCCTGGTTGATGGTACAGATCTGGTTCGGGAATACCAGTCTTAGTTTCCTGCAGGCCTCGAGCTTTCACCCGGTGCTCGGACCCATCCTCATGACCTGTTTTGCGGTGTTGGCGAATACACTCCTCCTGACAAGTATGTAGTTCTAAGTGTTAGTACTGTCATAACTGACCCTTGCCCCTTAGTCCTTATCTCTATTCTTTCCAATACAGCGGCACGAATCGATGAAGTAGGTTGCCTTCTTCTCTTCCGTATCCATCCTGTTCACTCGTTTTTATGAAAGAATTCCAGTCAAGAGGTACGAGGAATGCATCATCCGGTGATTATGGCTTACTCTTGAGAAGTATTTGTTCCACCATGCCATAACTACCATCGAAGGGTGGGCGAAGATATTGACTCTTTTGAAGAAACGTGCTAACTTAACTCTCAGAGTGAAATCGGATGCTCTATTTAGCTATCAACCTCCATTTAATATTCTCGCGTTTTTTATACTGAAACCAGCAAGCTACGTTCTATCACCACGTGCATTGCACTCTGCAAATGTCTTTCTGATCAAACTAACTGTGCGTATGCTCTGCGTTTGACATTCTCCACTAACGTTATTTACATCAGTCGTTTCCCATCCTTATCATCATTGCGCTTTACGAGCGACGGTTGGTTTCTGGTCGGAAGATCAAAGAATGCAAGAAAGACTCTAAACATGCCTTCTATCAAAGTCTCCCTCGCCATCTGAGGAGCATGCCACTTGTTGAATATCTGGTGGGATCAAAGTCGACTGATATGTATGATGTTATCTTCGAGGTTGAGGATTCTCGGGATTTCAACTTGTTCCATGAATCTGAGAATGAGGACGGGGGGGTTCCATCGCTGGCAGCCGTCTCAGTCCTCCCAGCAAGTCCTTCGTCGCGATCGCCATCTTGTGAACGTACCACTCTGTTGGACAGTCAGCAGACTCCACGCTCGGCCCGGAAACGGAAAATCAACACTTTGGCACCGTTGCAGGAACTCTCTAGCAATGCCAAGGTTTTATCTTTGGACACCACCACTCCACTTTCAAAGCTGTTTTCCCATTCAAGGCCTGTTACTGCGATAGACCACGAAAATGGGAGTAACCTACAGCGAATGCAAGCCTTGCTGGATCAATACCGGGATCTACCTATCCGCCGCCTTCAGGATGAGATGAAGGAGATACAGGTACGTGGATGCTGCGACATTGACTGTCTAAGCTAATCATGTTTGGAAGGATCGACAACGGCGGATCGAGAATCTTCTATTGACTTTGACACAAGACATGCAGGATGAGAGAGAGCGTTCGCGGTCCTACCTTGTTAACTCTTAACCTCCTGCTTCGTATATGGCCTGCTTGGACTACGTTACTGAGACCCATTTGTCTATATAATGACTGCTTTGTTTTCGAGGAACTTTCCTAGTCACGTGCCGGGCGACGCGTCTCGGCGAGTCTGACTCTTTGGTGCACCAAGTTGTGAATTTCATCGACTTGTCTGTTGAGATGGCTTCCACTCCGCCCCCGCATGGCAGTTTTGCCATCCCAGCAGCACCGCGCTTGCCATCAACAGCGACCTCGAGGAACCGCAGCTCAATAAGCTCTTCCTTTTCTTTTGGCCCACATCCTATGATATCCTCGTTCGCAGCGGGTGATATGAGCACATCCTCTATTCCGCGTCCCCTTGCCCTCGATCCAAACCGGTCTATGCTCCCTAGCTCTCCACGTGCCTCCCCTAGACGGTACCGCAGATTGAAGGACAGCGGCAGTCGACATCCTCTCGCAAACGATACGATGGACGTCTTCCAAGACTTAGAAACGGAACAAGATCTTGACGATGATGACGAGTGGGGGGTAGTGGATCGCATGCGTCTATGGCGTCACGACGCTCTCATGCAGCATCTGTACGAAACCGCAGCGTTCTGGGGGGACAAGATTCTTTCTTGGACGAGTACGTCGTGTCCTAAAATGGATTCTTGCGTCTCTGTTGCACTCACAATATACTCTAAAGACGATCCGAATGACGCGTTCTGGCTCGCTCAGACATATTTCATGACTCACCAATACTCTCGTGCGGAGAGATTGCTAACGCGTCCGTTTCCCACCAAAAACCAGACCGCAGAACCTCCATATCCAAATGGATTCGATCATTCGATGGCAGGCTCCTCCGCGGCCCGTCCCTTCTCCCTGGATACTAAGGGAAAATGCAAGGAAACCCAGCCACAACCCGAACCATCCTCTCGCCTCCCTATGGGCCCAGCCGGATTGATCAAGCTACCGGAGGCACTCCAGGAAAACGTCTCTAGACTTGTTGACATGAGTGTTGCCTGTCGTTATCTCGCAGCACAATGCCAAGTAAGACAGGGTAATTGGTCAGATGCCCTTGAAATACTTGGCGAGGCAAATCCTTTTCGCCACTCAGGTGCTCATGCCTGTTGCTCTGGGCGTGCAGGTGCTAACGCCAGACAGGTAGAAGTGGATCGTCAGTTCCTAACGTGGACGGTGGCATAAAGGTAAGTGTGAGTAGTTTGATAGTGAACATGCACTCAGTTACTTAGGTCGAAGCATCGATGTGTCACCTAAGAGGCATTTTGATGCTCAAACTCAATCGCGGAGATCAGGCTAAGCTGTGTTTTATGGAAGCTTTGACCTTGGATGTTAAATGTTATGATGCGTTCAACCAACTTATCAGTGGAGAGATGATGATTCCGGAAGAAGGTTAGTATGAGGATTGACATCGTTCTGTATATTCTGACATTTATCCAGAATGGGAGTTCGTCCAAGGTCTTGCGTACAGGGAGCAGACTAAAGAGGACGCAGATTTTATCCAATTGATATATACATCTCGACTGCGCAAATATAGACATGCCGAGGAACATGCTCTCACTCGGCGACGCCTTGTGGAAGATTTCAAACTCTCAGATAATCCGGATATCTTATACAGCTTTGCAGATGCATTGTTCACCCAACTTCGATGGGCAGATTGCTTTGTAATTACTAGCAGGTAAGTTCTTCCTGCAGAGAATCACTACGTCAAGGTATGATCACCTTTGATACAGAATCCTTGATCTCGTCGCGTTCCATGACGCTACAATGCCATTGCATATTGCGTGCATGTATCATCTATCATATCTGCACTCCAAGCTTTTCGTCTTGGCCCACGAGCTTGTTGACAAGGAACCCGAAAACCCCATAAGCTGGTATGCTGTTGGCGTATACTATCTCGGTTCGAACAAATGGTCGCAAGCACGACAGTATTTTAGGTTGGCGCTCGCTGTGCAGCGAGAGGGCTCCGTTACTGATCGATTGTAGTAAAACCTCACTAATGGACCCTCGCTTTGGACCAGCGTGGATTGCTTTTGCTCATACTTTTGCCCTGGAGGGTGAGCATGACCATGCAGTGACGGCGTATTCTACATGCGCACGTATGTTCGTGGGGTTCGTGTATGTCTTAGCTCGCGTGGAACTTGTCATTGATTCCAAGTAGGTCTCATTTACCCCTCCTCTTCGTTGGCATGGAGCAGATAGTGCTCTCGAATCATTCCCTTGCCGACGAGGCGCTGAATGCTGCCAACGCTGCATGTGATAGCGACCCTCTTTTGATGAACGAGCTGGGTGTCATGGCATTTACGCACGGAGAGTAAGTGACACTCTTAGTCGTGGAAGCATGGATTGGAAGACCTTGGATAGTTTCCAACGTGCAGCAGGTCTATTCCAGCGATCTCTTGACCTCGCTCAGGTTACGCAATCGTCGCAAAAGTCGTGGATTACCACGTACCTGAATCTTGGGACATGTTGCCGAAAACTGAAGTAGGTTCTAGACCTCAAGCCCAAACAGCCTCTTCCTCACGGTTCATATAGAGATTACGAGAAGGCCAAAACTAATTATAGCCGAGTTCTCGAGATAGAACCACAACATCCACAGGGACTTGGTTTCCTCGGAATGGTCTACCACCATCTTGAGGATACCGACCTGGCCATTGTAAAGTATCATGAGGTGAGGTCTGGTTCCAGACGTTATGAACACCACTGACTGGTGTTAGGCGCTGAGCGTGGATCCTATCAATGGACATCTCATCGAGTTGCTCAATCTTGCGTTGGAGTCGAATTCTGCCTGTGGTTCTTGGGAGAAGATGTATCCTGGGGGGGAGGAAGCGTTCAGGGAGATGATGGTATCGCTGAAGAACAAACTTCGCGAGCATCCAAGGAGAGTGGCAGGAGCCAGTCCTGACGATGATCCATCTCGGTCGGAGGATTTGATGAATGTCGGCTGATTTCGCCCGCGGACAAAACACATTATTTTAATGTAAGGCGGGCGTGCATTGGAAAGTGGAGCAAATCGCCCACGCTGCTCGGTTGTGCAGGTGCCCCAAGTGATCTGGGGTGTCCCCTTTTACCAAGAGAGACCCCTCCACATGGCTGCCGAAATGCCGAACGCTTCCGTCTCCACAGTCTCTCACTGTCTTCCATAGTTGTATGCTCACAATCAATCTTACACAGGAATGAGTGTCTTGTTTACGGAACGGCAGTCCCTTTTGATGTTTGCTGCAACCCTTCTCTCTTCTCAACTTCATCGACTCTCCTTCGATGTCTTCGTCTCATACCCTCAACTATGTCTTCTTTGACTGAGCTGACTAACGGTCTAGAATCGTTGACACATCGTTCCCCTGACTGGGACTTTTTGGTTCGCCCGACCTTTTATGGGAGGTCGCTTGTTGACTTCTGTCGTAGGACACTGTTCTCAATACCCTGCTGGTTTCACCATCTATCCCGGAGAAAACCCTTGACATATGCCGGCACACCTGCAGTCAGCTTTTGTCCGATGATGCTTGGCTGACAACCGTGGTCGATTCGCGCAGCATGCGTCGCCTCTTCAACGTTTTAGTAAATATTGGAAACCTCATGCAGAGAATTGACAACACCATTCCGGCCACAACGCAATGTTACATGCACGCGATCGAGATTGCCATTCAGAAGCCAGAGTCGTACTATCCCCCCAGGGCTACTAAACTAGCCTTTCGCGATGTCATTGTCGCGGCTTGGGTGACTGCAATGACTCTGTCCTTTGTCCACGCCTCACCCATCTCTACTTCCACAATAGACGCATTAGCGTTCACTGGCCCCATAAATATTCTTGCTCGCATTGGTGATCCAAACTTCGACATCCTTCAAGCAGTCCACGACGCTGGCGATGACTTGATACGACTGCTGATCGACCCAACAACAGGTACCTTGCCGAATGTCGTCTTGTTCCCCGACCAAATACATCAACTGTCGACTTGCATACTCTCCTCGCAGAATGGTTATTTGCTTGCAGTCCAAGCCGCACAGTTACCTGCAAACCTCTCTGACGAGCAATACTGTCAAGAGAGTAAGATGGCAATGGCATCTGTACTTTTATGTCTCGCCCGCAGACTCCAGAGGTCTCATACAACTGAACTCTTCAACGTCTCCGATAAACCAGTTTGCACGGTTGAAGCGTTGGCTCTCATCATGCATTATCTCGCAGCGTCGCTCTTTCCCAATGCCTCTACCTTGAATGATATCGGCGTCATTTTGTGCGGCCTTGGTTCGGGGGATATGGTTACAAGTATACACGGTGAACAAACAAGTGCTCGTGAAGTTGCACGACTGTACTACGAAGAAGGCTTGCAACTCGATCCATCGCATCCTCATTTGCTTTCAAATCTCGGGTCTCTCTTGAAGGATGCTGGACACATGACTCGAGCGATTGGGTGAGCTCTCCAAATCTCGATGGTTATTCCCCACTGACTCAATTCAACGTTCATCACTGAAGGGTCTTTAACCACGCACTGGCGTGCCACCCTGAACTTGATATTGCCCTAGTGAACATGGCCAATACGATGAGGGACTTGGTTAGTCTCGTGCTTCGCTCTTGATATTGTTTCGAGGCTCTAATATTCCACAGGGCCAATACGCTGAGGCAATACCATACTACCAGCGGGCAATCTCAGTGAATCCTGATTTTGTAGATGCCTACTGTGGACTAAGTCAAGCGATGAATGCGGTTTGTTATTGGAGTGGGCGAAGTAAGTCAAAATATGCATATCAAACGAAGAACAACTGAAGCCTCGTTAGCTACTTGGATGCAAAAGGCAATAGATGTTTGCGAGAAACAGCTCTCGGATACGAATAATCAAACCACAAGCTTGCTCAGCACACACTCACTTGACGATTGGATGGCTCTGGTCCGGAACGCTCACTTGGGACAATTTTCCTCCCTCGAAGAGAATGCATGGAAAACTCGCTTTGGGTATTTCCTTCAAGATGACCGCATTCGACAATCATGGTCTCCTGGAGAAGCTGGCTTTTTGATACGCCTGATGGAGTGGTACCAAACTCGAACGCAACACTTGTTGTACATCGAGACCCACGGCCAGGTTTATCACTCCGAACATGCAAGCGTGACACGCGTTTATGAAAATATGTCAATCCCAAATTCTGGCCTCATTTCGACTATTAAAGGCTCCAGGTTACCATTGATCTTACCCTTTCACACAGTAAGACCATTGATTCAATCGGGGGAAACTTACACGAGACTTTCGCAGTTTACCCTTCCGCTGACGGCTCGAACTATTCGACTAATTGCGCATAGAAACGCACTTCATACGTCCTTCACAGCATTTACCCACCTCGGCAGGAACTTGTCTGTGCACCCAGCACCTCCTCCGCCATTTCATGGCAGAATTAATGTTGGTTATGTGTCGAGTGATTTTACGTGGGTGTTTTCTACTTGGATTTTCCGAAATAACATCTTCGATAGTGACCACCCATTGACACATCTCATGAAATCCGTTTTCGCGATGCACAACAGGAAACGGTTTAATGTCTTTCTCTACGCTACAAGCCCTACAGATGGATCCTCTTACCGAGAGTATTACGAACGTCAGATCGAGTTTCATTTCAATGATGTCTCGTCTTGGTCAACCAGTAGCATTATAGAGAGGATTATGCAAGACCAGATACACATTCGTAAGTGACTTGACATTCCCGAATGGTTTTACATAACCTCTTTGCAGTCGTGAATCTGGGTGGTTATACCAAAGGCTCAAGAAATGAGATCTTCGCTGCGAGACCATCTCCCGTTCAGATATCTTTAATGGGATTCGCGGGCACGTTGGCAGCAGGTCCGTCTGCGTTTCCGTCGTTCAACATCAACGTTCTGACACGGATATAGGCTGGTGCGATTATCTCGTGTGCGATCCGATCGTCTGTCCCCCGGATCTATTTGTTCAAGTTTGTGCTGCTCGTAGACGATCCCCAAACGCTAGGTCATCCAATGAGATGTCACCGGATGTTGGGGTTCCGGTCAACGAGGGGAGTGACCCAGCGTCGTCTGACGACGATTGGATCTAGTGCGTAATTAACACACATGAACACATACCCGATCTGATGGTTTCGAGATTCCAGTACTGAATGCCCGATTTTCATGCCCGTAAGTTAGAACATCATCGCCTGTTATCGTGGTGCTAACGCGTGACGTAGCACACCTACTTCGCAACAGACCATAAGCAGTCCTATAGCATATCTAGTTCTATACCAGGAATGGCGTCGACTCGCTGGCTAGATGAGCTGCGGCGTCGAGACCAGCTCAGAGTGACAATATTCCCTGACTTGCCCAAGTGAGTTGTTCCCTCGACGTCCACTCCGCACGCAGATCGCCAACAATGCGTAGGGATGTCATCATATTTGCCAACTTCAATCAGGTACTGTATGATGATTGATCTAGGCATCCATTGCAACTGATGAATGACGTTTAGCTCTACAAGATCGACCCCGTGAGTTAGGCATCACTTGCTGAGGAAATTAGCTCATGAATTACTCTAGATAATATTCTGGACGTGGTTACGCATCCTCTCTCGGATTAGACGCAGTATACTTTGGTTGCTTCGTTTTCCTGCAGCGGGAGAGCCCAATCTTTTGCAGGCCGCGGTGGCATGGGCAGGGCCCGAAGTTGCCTCTCGGATCAGGTTCACGGATGTTGCCTCTAAGGAGATTCATATCGCTCGGTGCTGTGTAGCCGATCTTGTTCTTGACACCGCTGAGGTAGGCCTCATCTCTCTTTTCCGATTAAATCATTCTAACAGAGGTCTCCCCTACTGTGCTCAAAAACAGTGCAGTGCTCATACTATCGCTGCTGAGTATATATCTTGCCTGTACACCGACTAATACCGTATCTAACGCCATGCACAGCGTACTTTGGTCAGGCACTCCGATCCTAGCTTGTCTATGGCCGAGTCATAGACATAAAATGGCTTCCCGTGTGTCCGCCAGTCTCGCATACGCTACCGGACTGGGGAAGCAGATGGTGGTTCATAGCCGAGAAGAATATGAAGAACGCGCAGTCGCGCTTGCTTCTGCATGCTGGGGCTCCAGTGTCGAAAAAATTTCCCTCGGACTGAACGGAGGAGAGGCAGAACTCGTTTCGGAGGTGTCTGAGCTCCTACATCTCCGTCGGTCTCTTTTCCTTACTCGCGAAACCATGCCTCTATTCGACACCCGGCGATGGGTCAAGAATCTGGAGAAGGGTTTCGTCGCCGCATGGAAACGGTGGGTAGACGGATCGCAGTTCCGAGTCGGTTACAATAATGAGGGAGCTATCGTCGTGAAGGATGATGATGATGTTATGTTCGCTTGACTCGATGCAAGTGGCTGGGTTTGTACATATACCATATTATTCTCGTGATACCTCGCTGTCAATGCTAGGAGTTAATGTAAAAGTTTCGTGGGTTAAAGATACAGATACTGAGATGGCATGCCAATGTAAAATACAGAGACAAAGCAGTAGATCATTCATAGTATTGCTGCAAAGAGGAAAAGGGGCTATCTCTTCCCAATTAGGTAATGCGTGGTGGTTCACATATTCCGATAGGATCCGAGGGTCCGAAACTCCTTTTTGTTGGTGCGAGTACGAAATAACTTGAAACCAACGTGCTAATTATTATGTCTCAATCTGAACCGCCGTTGGGTGCGTTCTTCGTTGATATCGTCGCTCCTGCCCGCACGGAGAGCACATTTCGGTGCTTAGCCGAACTCGCTGATCGTGCCTTCACGCTTGTCGACCAGCATGCTGGCCTGGATCCCTCCACCAATCCCCTAGGCGCCAAGACTCGCTATGCAAGCATACTCTACCCCGTTGGAAACACTGATGCTGTACCTTTCCCGGTCAAAGTTGTCTTGCACCAAAACATGCCTGCGATGCAAGTCCAGCAAGTAGTCATCGACTTTCAAACAAAGACTGCGGAGTGTGAGGGTCAGCCCAATCTTCCCATCGAACCGGAGCAGATCGAATACGTCCAGGAAGAGATCAAGCCATATCTGCAAGACGTATGGAAGAGAAAGAGGGCGAGAGAGAAGGCACGCCACCTGCAAGAGCACCTTGCTTGGAGGGTGGGGCTACTTATAGTCTGTCATACTTGATATCAGACTGACAAATATTAGGACTTCTTTGAACGTCTCGAATCCAACGGGATTTTTCACGCCGAATCATGCTCAGACCCCGATTCCCCTCACTTCCACAAACGATGCCCGTTATGCAAGACGCCAACGGTGCCGTGCACCTCGTGTCATGTCATCATGTGCTTGAACATTGAATGTGCTGCTTCTCGGCTCATTCCTTTTCAGTCGTGCTCCAATCATGTTTCGACGTCTGCGTGTCTCCCATGCTTAGAAAATGCGAAAGGCGTCCCATCGCTTGGCCTATGTCCTGATTGCAACCTCTGGTACTGTCAATTCGAATTGACGTGGTGCCTAGGTCGACCAAAAGACGGCTTGAACAGGTCACCGAGGCACTACTTCAGTCGAATACCAAGTAGTGCCCGAGAACACCCAACCAAGCCTATCGGGTGTGCTTATTGCACCGGAAGCCAAGACCGGCCTCATTGCTCTAACGGAAAGTGCTGGTCAAGAGTGGGTGGATATGCCAGTGTCTGCGAATCGTGCTCTCCGGGAGGTGGGCTCTGGTGCACATGCGAGCAGTGCTGGATTTGCGACGATTGCAAGACATCCCCTGCGGAGAACTGTTTCAAGGAATGCCCGCGGTGCAGACGGGTGTATTGCGTCTATGCATGCGAGTACATCCAATTTTGTGCCGAGTGCGGTCGCACGACGTTGTGCGATGACTGTATAGAAGAAGACTGGAGTCCCTTTGTGGGACCAGACGCGACGGAAGGGGTGGCGCTCAAAGGCGAATGTAATGCCGGTCATTGTATGGGGAGGTTCTGTGGGGCATGTCTGGAAGGCACGCGATGTGCGGGCTGCAACAACACGTTTTGCAGTTCGTGTATACAACTCCAACATTGCAACATCTGCGATGGCCATTTCTGTCTCTCTTGCTACCGCACACGCAAACGAAGATGTGGTGATTGCGATGCGGATCATAAAACCTGAATCAGTGGGCATCCATACACGCGTCATTGTGCGTCTGATCATAATACTGACGTGCATGCCTTCCAGGAGTCACTCGAATCTCACGTTCACCCATACGAGCATTTCTTTAGTTGGAGAGTACGATCGCGAGACATGATTCTGCATAGTAATTTTCCTTCGTACATGTACCGTGATTCTCCGATAGACCGTTCTTGTATTTGACGATCGTCGAGTAGCATATGATACTTGTGTACTATATCGAACCTGGTTAAAAGTGGTGCCTCGGAGAGCCATTGATGGCATTGGAAAGGCCAGTACACGTTTTGAGAAAGAGTAGAAACCCCCGCAAAAAAGCCTGTAATGCGATCGTGTATTCTGATAACGGCGTCGGAAGATCTCGTTCCGCTCCAGGATTAATATTGTAGTCGGGGACTTGCCGCATATGCACGAATTCACGATCAACCATCTGATACTTTTCTTCTTCTTCCTTTTTTTTTCTCAGAAAGGGGCACATGAAGACATCGCGCCCCCATCACCCCCTCTGGATGTTCCTTCTGGCATACTCGACGCGATGACGGGTCGGCCAGGCCAAAATCGGGTTCCATCTCGG